>CM074679.1:16111510-16304010 GCA_037355405.1 Vitis amurensis
TCACTTTCAAAGAACCAAACTTTATTCTTCCACAAAAAACTAAGTGTAAGATTCATTAGCTTCCGAATATAGTATGCTAAACTAATCTCTCCCCCCAACCTATCTCTTTTCAACACTTAGCAAGTTGACCAAAATCAATAAGATAAGAACATACCTTTTGCATTTTTTTTTTATTTTTTTTTAAGGGGGCTTAAAGGGGGTATTCTTTCCGAATTGTCCATGTAATGGGGGTCCATCGATGAATCCCAACCAATTAAGGTTTAGGGCATCAAGCTTTAAGGATCTTTCAACCACTAACTCCTCGGATTTTACCCCGGACTTTTGAGAATGAATTTTTAATACCCATGCACCTACCATATGCTAACTCCACCTATCCACCCTTGTAACGAGCATTGAGGTCGGTGACTCCCAACCAATTAAGGCTTAGGGCACCAAGTTTTAAAGATTTTCACCATATACCCCTCAGACCTTGCTCGGGTTTCAAGGCAAGCAAACAACTTTCTTTCTTTATTTCGAAGGCTCATTGGCCTATCATAAGGTGTCTCAACTTTATCAAATGAGGTCAAAGGTACCAAGTCCCAAAATTTTCCTAATCAAGAGGGAAATAGTTTTTCATCTTATAATCGGAATCTATTGTGCACAGTGTGTGGATAGCTTAAAGTGGAAGAACTAAACTCGATTTCAATAGAAGCTTCAACAATTGAACCACTGATTACTACCAAAAAGTGCTATTTTGTAGACCTAATTATAATGGTTTTAAGCACCTTTGAGTAGTAATCATATTCATTTAACCCAATTAATTCATTAAGGTCCTTAGTAATTGGTTTTAACCATTTTGTGGCAAGTTTACATGTTTTTATCAGCTTATGAATCAATTCAAGCATGCCAAATGATGGAGGAGCTTCTTGGACAAGTTAAAGCAAGCCAATCAAAGGAGAAAAGGAGAGAAGCAAGGAGAAAAGCAAAGAGAAGCAAGGAGGAAAACAGAGGACAGCAGCTGCAGTCTTTGTTGGCACTTTTGGAGCACTTCCCGAAGTCCATTTTCTACATACTATATACCATTTCAAAGCTCTGGAAGTCAAAAATCCAACGCTTCAAACCGTGTATGATTTGGAGCTGAAACGAGGAAGATATGGCCTTCGGAAGACAACTGCTCCAGGTGTGCGAAAATTTCGCACACCCCCTTTAGCTGTGCGAATGGTGTGCGAACTTCGCACACCTTCTTCAGGTGTGCGAAAATTTCGCACACCCCATGCGTGCTCTGTTTTTGCCGACTCCACTTTAGATATTTTCCTTTGTATTTTTTTGATGTAATTTCCTTTCCTATCCTTGTAACTAACCAATCACAAGCTTTTGATTTTGTAAAGACTATATAAGGGGTGGAAATTACCTCTTGGATATGAAATATAGAATATAATACATATTACGTTTTACACTCTCTCGTTTTCTCTTTTCTCTTCACTATTTTACTTTCTTGGTAGCCAAACAGCCTCTAAGGGCTTTTCCTCAGAGGATGATTGGCTAAAACTTTTAGTTTCTCAAAGTATGGATGTTATGTGATGGCTTGGATGCAATCCCATGGAAATTTCTCACACCCGGAAGGTAAGTAGTCGTTTTTCATTAATGGTTCATTAATGCAAATTTTGGTTTTTATTTCCTTTGGACAACTTCCAACGGCCAATACTTGATAAGCTTTTGGATTTCTATCCATTAGTTATCTCCTACGAGCTATTGGAAGGTGAGGTTTTCAATTCCAAGTTTTGTATTAATCCATTAGAACCAATTTCAATGGCCATTGAAAGGTGAGTTTATCACCCGGAATGACTTTGAGTTGCCAATATTTGGTAAGCTTTTGGCTTTAGATCATTAGTTATCTCTTACGAGCCATTCAAAGGAAGTCTAAGGTGAATAACCATTGATGAAATTCACTACCATCTGTTTTGTCATTTTAAAGGATTAAAACTTGATTTGCTAAATCCATACCGGTTCGGGAAGCAAGCATCACCATAGTTGCAACCCCAACGCGAGGAGCCTATCCTGAGATTTCCAATTTGCATAAGAGCCAGAGCATAACTATCCTATCTTTGAGAAACTTGTTTTTACACCCTTTTATTTTAGTCTTTAATGTTAGCTTAAATTAGTTTAAATCTTTCTTAAACATTTACATTTTCTTTTAAAGCTAACATCCATAAGAAAATCACCTATTTTCCTAACTTGAATATCACTTGTGTTTGCGAAAATCCTTCCCAGTGAACGATCCTAGAACCACTATGCTATAGTAGCTTGGCTACTTTAGTAATAGTATTCAAGGTATAAATTTTGTTGATACGCCTTTAAAGCTAAGCTACCATGAGTCGCATCAACCACTTTAGTAAGCATAATCCATACTCTAAGTCAAGTGAAAAGCAACAGTTCAATTTCTCCTGTTTTAATTTGAAAATTTTTCCTCAAAATCCATGGAGAATAGAATAAAAAGAGCAAAAAGCAAAAACTACAACTGATTTACCAACATAATTGCACTACCAAAATAACTTAGCATACTTCCTTTAACTTAGCATACTTCCTTCCTCATTTCTCCCCCCAACCGAACTGAGCATTGTCCTCAATGTGATAAAAGCGATTAAAAAATAGGGAGGAAGTGGTACCTCCTGAGTGACATGGAGTCTGAGTCGTATAGGAGAAACCACATGTTTCAAAGAAAACATAAGAGTTAGTGAGTAGAGGAAATAGAAAAATGTCAAGTTTAAACAAGAATTGATGTCTATGTATGATGTATCATCAGTAATACATCCAATCTCAGAATATAAGACATCAAAATATGGAATTATCTATACTAATATAATATGTAAAGACAAAAAGTAAAGAGATGATCAAGTAATGGTAAGGTCCTGTGGAGCTGATGCGTCTGTGGTGGCCTCTTGAATGGGTTGGATCAGGATTTTAGACTCTGTTCTGGTAATCTCCTTAGATGGCATAGTCTCCTCAGCTAGAGCTCTTAGTTGGTAGCTATGGGATTTGATGGTTTAAGGAGGTCAGAAATGGAGTGAAAGGCTTCATGTGTGTGATCCTAGGGTGCGTGGGGCTCTCCTCTTCAGATGCATGGTCGCGGGGCTCTGTTGGCATTTTAGCAACTTCCCTTGGCTTTGCAAGGTGTTTTTGCAAACCTTCCTCCATTTCGCAAGTCAATTTCGCAATTTGAAGGCCATTTCGAAGCTTAGAGGTGATTTTGCAGCCATTTCGAAGCTTGGAGATCATTTCGCAGCAATTTCGAAGCTTGGAGATCATGTCGCACCAAAATGGGAAAAAAAATTCCCGCTCAGCTTTGCGCTCTCGTCTTCAAATGGCCATAACTTCTTCATTTCACCTCCAAATCGCGTACCGTTTGAAGCACTGGACTCCTAACTTCCCAATCTTTGAAACGAGATATGGTATGCATAATTTGAGCTCCAGAAAGTGCTTCAAAAATGTGTCCAACAGTAGCGAAATGGAGGTGCGACATTTCCGCTCATGGTTTGCACAGTCATCTTCAAACGGCCATAACTTTTCTGTTTCAAATCCAAATCAAGCACCGTTTGAAGCTATGGACTTCTGACTTCCCAAGCTTTGAAACAAGATATTGTGTGTATAAAATGAACTTCGGAAAGTGATCGAATTGTGTCCAACAATTGCTGAAATGGGGGTGTGGCTGTGACATGTCTGTTCATGGTGTGCGCGCTGAAGGATTTTAAGGCGTGGAGGTTTCGAAACCATTTCGCAGCTGCGAAATGAGTGTACGGGGCTTCCAAATGGCACTCGTGTGCCAAAAAGTGGTTTCGCAGTCGCGAAATACCCTGCGAAATGGAGCTTTGGCTGCGAAATTGGGAGTTTTTACGCTTTGTGATTTCGCAGCCGTTTCGCAGCTGCGAAATGAGGGTCACTGTGCTGCGAAATGGCACTCGTGTGCCAAAAAGTGGCTTCGCAGCTGAGAAATCCTCTGCGAAATGGAGCTTTCCTTGCGAAAATAGGATCTTTCATGCTTTGGTGGTTCGCAACCGTTTCGCAACTGCGAAATGGGAGTCACTGTGCTACGAAATGGCACTCGTGTGCCAAAAAGTGGCTTCGCAGCTGCGAAAATTTTCGCAGAGAGGGGCCTGAGGCTGCGAACTGGTTTTACAGCAAAGTGCTGATTTTGCAGAGGCTGCGAAATCTCGCAAACCCCTGTTTTTGCCCTGTTTTTGCCCTGTTTTTGCTCTGTTTTCGCTCCGTTTGACTCTGAAAGACTTCCTTTCAATTTCTTTGCATTTCCTCTTGATTTTGATCATCCAAAAACCTATATTACATCAAAACAAACTAGAATTAAAGCATTGAAATCAAAATTAAAACAAGTAATAAGTAAAATAAAAAGATATGGACTAGCTAGTCTTTAGAAAGACTAAGTCCATCAAAAAATTTGATCCTGATTTAGCTTGCCCGGATCCCATATGAAGTTTGCATCCCTCACTTGAGACTTGGTTTGTATGATTTTCCCATACAAAGCTTGGAGAAAAGGTGGAGGCATGTGTTTCTTCATCAATTTTTTCTTGATGACTATCTTCTATGGTTCTCTTTGTTCATTAACATCATAGCCATCTTTCTCTATGCTTTTCCCATTTTTCTTTCCTTTGATTTCCTCCCTCTTTTCTTTCTCTGTTTCACTCTCTACCTTATGCTCTAGCTTGCATGTGGGCAGATCAACCTCTTTACCACTCAAAGTGATAACCGTTTCAACTTCCTTCACCATTGAAGATTCTCCCTCTTGAGCCTCCACTTCATGGATGCCCTTGGAATTTTGATAAGGTTGAGAAGGAGAGTTTTCTTTCTCTTGCACTGTGTTCAAATTTGTGAGCCTTGAAATTGAGTATTGGAGATTATCAAACTTTTGGGATATATCATTTTGCATTTCATCCATCCTTTTATTCAAAGTACTCTCCACTCTGTCAATTCTTTGACTGAGTTAAGCATTGATGGCTTCTTGGTTTCCAACAAAATCTCCCACTACCTTACTAAGATTCGCTATTGCTTGTTCAAGACTTGAAGATTGTTGAGATGGTTGATCCGGCTGTTGGTACTGAGTTGCTCTGGCCTTCCATGAGAAATTTGGATGATTCCTCCAACTTGAGTTGTAAGTATTTCCATAAGGTGCATTGTTATTGGGCTTGAATTGTCCAACAACATTTGCTTGATCTCTAAACATTTCCCTTTCAGCTGAAATTGTAGGGCATTCCTCCACCAAGTGTTCATAAGATAGACAAATGGCACAAAGCATAGCTTGCAATGGTGTCTGAGAGATGGCTTGCACTGGTTGCATATTCGTCATTTCTAGCTTTTCCAATCTCCTTGCAATAGCTGCAATCTTTGCCTTCATGTCTATGCCATCATTTAAAATATACATCTCACCCTTAGCATTAGGTTGAGACGTCATTCTTCCCATATCTCTAGCATTTGGTTCATCCCCTCCTCTTGAGACTTCAGTCACATAGCTTAAGAAATCCATAGCTTCCTCTGGATTTTTGCTCATGAAATCTCTTCCACACATTGTCTCGAGGAGTTGCTTCATTGAGGAGGACATCCCATCATAAAAATAGCTCACTAATAGCCAAGTATCAAAGCCATGGTGAGGGCAAGCATTTATAGCTTCCATATATCTTTCCCAACACTCATAGAATTTCTCATTCTCTTTAGCTGAGAAGTTTGAAATTTGCCTTTTCAAGCCATTTGTTCTATGAGTGGGAAAAAATTTCTTGAGGAATTCAGCTTGTAAGTCAGTCCAAGAACGGATACTCCTTGGCCTTAAAGAATTAAGCCAAATTTTGGCCTTATCCTTTAAAGTAATAGAAATTATTTAAGCCTCATCAAATCAATTGAAGCTCCTCCCTCTTGGAATGTATTACAAACATCTTCAAATTCCTTGATATGTGCATACGGATTCTCACTTTCCATTCCATGGAAAGTTGGTAGAAGTGGAACAAGATACGGTCTGATCACTAGCTGCTTTGTAGGGGGCACTATACATGATGGTGCACTCATACGAGGTGGATGCATACGGTCCCTCATTGATCTGAATTCATTGAGATTGTCTTGACGACCTTGGTGACTATGCTGATCTTCAGGTGTAGCTTCCATGATATTCAAGCTCAATTCGAATTCTTTGTTCTGAGGTGTATCACACATAACAAACCTTCCTCCACTGTCTCGTATCCACTTTGGCATACACAACTAGTATCTATTTGCACTTTAATGAAAATAAAGGACAACAAAAGAAACAGGGCTACAACAACATAATTAAACTAGGCTAAATTTAAAAGATAAACTTGGATTATGAATAAATAAAGTAAGAATGAGAATTAGTAAAGTGAAAGAAACGTTACCAACTTGTGATGAAAATCACAAGTGCTCAAAAATGGTATCACTATAAACTTGACACCTTCCCCGGCAACGGCGCCATTTGATTCGTGCCCAATTGGTGTCTCAGCTGATTCATGTCCAGCTGGTGCTCCTTGATTGAGGGAGTAATCAACAAAATTTATAACCTATTTGTAGACCCCCGGGGTCCACACTATTACACCATATACTAGGATAGCAAAGACAAAGCTACTATAGCATAGTGGCTCTAGGATCGTTCACTGGGATAGGTTTTCACTTCACAAATGATATTAATTCAAAGTGAATTGGTGCCTTTTCATTTCAAGGTTAGTTTTAAAAGAAAACATAAACTTGAGTTGGAAAAGGTTTGGTTTTAAACTAACCACAAATAGTAACTAATTTTACTTACAAAGAAAAGTGTTTCTTGGAGTTTCAGATCACTAGGCTCAGATTCCTCATACAAAAAGGGAGTTCTGGTCACTTGTTTCTTTTCCTCGCATTAGAGAATTAACATATAGTTCCTTCTCCAACCGGTGTTGTACAGATGCTTCCCATTAATGGGTTCAAACACTAAATCCTTCTCACTGATGCACCTTGCAATGGCTCATACCTCTCACCTAGCACTTGCCATTCAAGGTGATCTTTAACCTTGGATTACCCGTCAAAAGCTCGCAAGAGATAACTAATGGATGTCTCCTTAGAGTCCAAAAGCTTACCAAGTGTTGGCTATTCTAGAAAATCCTACCTTCAAACCACCTCCCAAAGGCTCGCAAGAGATAAACTAGTGAATCTCCATGGACGGAGATCACTTGCCTTACCAAGTGTTGGCCCAGGTGATTTAAAGGCGTTTTAAGTTAACTAAAAAGATAAAAACCATTAACGAGTCACACTTTCTCTTCATTAAAAACTAAAACAACAAAACTTCCAATTTATGCATGTGGAAACTTACCCGACTTTCTTCACTCCAAGAGACAAAGAGCCTAGCCTCTCATCCTCTGAGGAAAAATCCTCAGAGTTTGATTGGCTAGAAAGAAAACTAACGAGAAAACAAGAATATATATGAAAAACAGAGCAAGTGCTCTGTTCGTTGATTCTATATATGATATATCTATATCCCGTTGGATTACATCATGCTCTGAGAACAAGCTCCCGAGAGCTATATATAAAGAAAATTACAAAACAAAATATCTGAGGTTATTCACCCCTTTTCCAAACTTAATAACTAAGGAATCCTATAATTGGTGGGTTACAAGGAGAAAATGGGGATTTAGACATCAAAAATCTGAAGCAAAATATCCATAAGTGTCGGTCGCAAATATCGGGAAGCACTAAGGACCATTTCGCAGGTGACAACGAGGTCTGCGAGATTTCGCAGACGCACAAAAAGGGCTGCGAAATCACTTCGCAGCATAAGGCTAATCTCGCAGCGCTGCGAAGTTGGCTTTCATCTTGAGGCTCTCAGCTTCCAACGTGCGGCATATATCGGGCAACTTCAGGAGGAAATCCACAACACTGTACAAAAAGGCTGCGAAATCATTTCGCAACAAAAGGGTGATTTCGCAACACTTTGCAAAATGCTTCCTTCAGCTTAGAGTGATTGACTTGCAATGGCTGTAACTCCTTCATTTCAACTCCGAATTGTGCACCGTTTGAAGCATTGGATTGTTGACTTCCTGAGCTTTGAAATGGTATATAGCATGCATCAATTGGACTTCATAAAGTGCTCCAAAAGTGGCTGACACGACTGCCATCAAGAATATGCTTCATGGCAGATTCTCTTGGCTTCTTCTCCTTGCATTCCGGATTTACTCTTGGCAAAGGGCTTCAAAGCTTTGGTTCTTCATGTTTTTGAGCTTCCAATTGCTTTGCCCAAGATTCCACATAACTCTCCTCAATCTCGGATTGCTTTGGTGATCAAAAGGCTATCAAAACACCAAAACTTAACACAATTTGATTAGAATTGATTATAAGGGTCCTTAACATGTTAATTGGCTTAAAAGACAATAACTACTATTCAAAAGTGTTTAAAAGAGTTTATTACAAGCTATTAAATAACACTTTTTGAGTAGTAATCACATGTGCTGCATCATTTTTTGAAAAAAGGTATCAACACGTGGAGAGACATGCAGGCTCCATTGGGAAGACCATCACACAACCGAGTGGGGATTCTCCAAGGCTGTTAGGGTGAGTTTTTTTTTAAAGGAAAGTAGCAAGCTGCCACTTTAGGGTGGATACCGAAGAAGGATCCACAAGCACGACTACAATCTTCCATGTGCTGCATCATTTTTTGAAAAAAGGTATCAACACTTGGAGAGACATGCAGGCTCCATTGGGAAGACCATCACACAACCGAGTGGGGATTCTCCAAGGCTGTTAGGGTGAGTTTTTTTTTAAAGGAAAGTAGCAAGCTGCCACTTTAGGGTGGATTTTTTTTTTTTTTTTGAAAGGAAAGTGGCAGCAGGCTGCTACTTTAGGGTGAGTTTTTGTTTGAAAGAAAAGTGGCAGCAGGCTGCCACTTTAGGGTGAATTTTTTTTTAAAGGAAAGTGGCAGCAGATTGCCACTTTAGGGTGAGATTTGTTTTTTTTTAAAAAAAAAGTGGCAGCAGATTGCACTTTGAGGGGGTGAGATTTTTTTGAAAGAAAAGTAGCAGCAGGTTGCACTTTTAGATGGTTATATTTTTTGAAGGAAAAGTGGCAGCAGGTTGCACTTTTAGATGGTTATATAATTAGTGATGTGATTTTTGACCGTTCTTTGGGATAGCAACCAGCTGATGTGATTGCTTGCAATAAATTATATGTACCAGAACCTTAATTTTTGGGCCAACTGGCGCAAACAATTGTCCCTAAATACTATACCTTTCAAGAGTCTGAGACACCCACCTTTGAACCTTACAAATCATAACAGCTCGTTTCAAAGTTTCTTATCTTTGTACAATGGGCAGCCTCTCCTTCAACACCTTCAGCCCTCTGGATCCACAGAGTTTCTCCGAGGAGTCCAAAATGGTAGTCGATTTCATTGCTGATTACTATAAAAATGTGGAGAAGTACCCGGTTCAAAGCCAAGTTGATCCTGGGTACCTCATGCACCATTGCCCAGACACTGCCCCATATTGTCCAGAGCCCTTGGAAACCATTCTCAAAGATGTATCTGATGGCATCATTCCAGGCCTCACTCACTGGCAGAGCCCCAACTTCTTTGGCTATTTCCAAGCAAATGCTAGCACTGCTGGCTTTCTTGGTGAGATGCTTTGCACTGGACTTAACGTGGTAGGCTTCAACTGGATCGCTTCGCCTGCCGCCACTGAACTCGAATCCATTGTGATGGATTGGGTTGGGAAAATGCTTATGCTTCCACCTTCATTTCTTTTCTCAGGAGGTGGTGGCGGTGTCTTGCATGGAAGTACCTGTGAGGCCATAATTTGTAGTTTAGCTGCTGCAAGGGACAAAGTTCTCAAAAAGATTGGCCATCATAAAATAACTAAGTTGGTGGTCTATGGTTCTGATCAAACACATTCCACCCTTCAAAAGGCCTCAAAGTTGGTTGGTATTCTAGCCTCAAATTTTCGAAGCCTCCCCACTTCATTTTCAAATTATTTTGCACTATGCCCAGACGATGTTCGCACAGCAATGGAGGAGGACATTGGAGCTGGCCTTGTTCCGTTGTTTCTTTGTGCCACTGTGGGAACCACATCCTCTGGGGCTGTTGATCCTCTGGAGGCGCTAGGGCACGTCGCAAAGGACTTCAAGGTGTGGCTCCACATTGATGCAGCTTATGCAGGAAGTGCCTGTATATGTCCCGAATTCAGGCACCATTTGAATGGGGTTGAACTTGCACACTCGATTAGTATGAACCCCCACAAATGGCTCCTCACCAACATGGACTGCTGTTGTCTATGGATTAAAGAACCAAAGCTATTTGTGGATTCATTATCAACTGCTCCGGAGTTTCTGAGGAACAATGCAAGCGAATCAAAGAAGGTCATAGACTACAAAGATTGGCAAATAGCACTAAGCAGAAGATTCAGGGCCATCAAAGTATGGGTGGTGATTCGAAGGCATGGCTTGGACAACCTCATGTTCCATATACGCAGCGATGTAAACTTGGCCAAGCAATTCGAGGCACATGTAGCCACAGATCCCAGATTTGAGGTTGTGGTGCCGAGAAGGTTTGCACTGGTGTGCTTCAGACTGAGGCCCAGAGAAGAAGGGGAGGGCACAGAACTGAACTCAAGGCTGCTAATGGCTGTCAATGGAAGTGGTGCTGCATTCATGACTCATGCAGTGGTGGGTGGGATTTATATCATACGCTGTGCAATTGGGTCCACATTGACTGAGACTAGGCATGTTGATAGTCTATGGAAGCTCATTCAGGAAAAGGCTCAACTCGTACTGCAGGAGTCTGGTTTGGCGCTGGAGGAAGACTAGTAATATAATTACGTACTCTGTTGGGTCTAATAATGCATGTCTCTTTCTCATTTTAGAAGGATATTGTTATGTATGGAAAAAAATCCTTATGGAGGAAGACTAGATTACATAAGTGTCATTTCAAACTTTCCCCATTTCTTTTTAGTATATTCAAAATCTCCAATACTCTTAAAATTTAATAAAAGAAAAATGATTTTGACTCTTTCACATTCAAACTTTCAAATTCTTCTTTAAGAGTTTGAAGATGAACTCTTTTATCTTATCAATCCTTTTAGGTCAATTTTGTAGTATCTCCCATGTTTTTTTGGGCAATGATTACACTAGAAATTTTCTCAAAAGTGCTTGCATTCATTGTTTGATAGATGAGAATAAGAGTTTTCTTGTCTTTCTTCCTTATATCTTTTTAAAAAAAATCTCTTTGATTTTAGGATAGAGCGGTTCATCTTATATCATCTTGTAGCCTTTCACTACACCCTCTCATACATCTTGGGCACCAAACAATCCTTTATCTTGATATTTACTTTAATTATTGTAATTGTCTTGATTAAATTGAAAACCTTGGATGGGTACATCCCATGACAATTTTTATTTTATTTTTAGATCTAATATCAATTTGTTGGAGTAATAGGGTTAAAAACATACAAACAATTACATAGACCAAATAAATAACTGAAAAAATTAAGAAAAATTTATTATCTTCTACCACTCTTATTGTTCAACTATTACACATTTCTTTATTTATAGATATTTTTACCTAGAAAATAGATAGGGATGACCATTTTGAATGGGTACGAGTTTTTTAGGGTTTGAGTTAAGCATATCCTTATTCATGTCATAATCCTATCAACTTATATAACCTATTTAATAAATGGGTTGTGTTGAAGGTTTGACTACTCAATCTCTTTGTCTTGTTTACTTTATTGTTTCAAAATGACACAAAAATACTACTCATCATGATAACCCAATCCGCAAGGTAATCAATGACGAAAGCAATCTATCTCATGAGTATCTAGTTAAATGATCCACCCATGTTCCTCGGGTGAAACCTAATGTGATTCATCTCTGTCTCAACAAATCCATGTAGGGAGGTCCTTTTATAATTAATCATCGAAAGCCCCATACTAGTACTCAATCTAAAACCAAGTTGGTTGTTGTCCCAATCTCAAGGATACTCAAAGAAAAAAGAGGAAATATGCCCTAGTATAAGACATGATGTCAAAGTCATGAGGAAAATAACCAACACCTATCATCCATCCTCGTACTACTGCACAAACAAAATCTCGTCAAGGGGAGGAGAATATGCCCTAGTATAATATTTGATGTCGAAGTCATGAGGTAAACAATAAACAATGATCATCCATTTATGTATTGTTGCCCGAACACAATCTCATCAAGGAGAGAGGAATATGCCCCAGTATAGATATATGATGTACAATAAAGAATATGTCAAAATCAATTAAACATCCTTATAACCATAAATAAGGATAGTCATACCGTCCAACAACAACTAGGAACCTTGGAGAAAGGTGGAAAATACCCCAGTATAGGTATCTAATGCATAACAAAAGGATGAATCCAACATCATCAATCAACTATCTCCAGCTCAACAATAATCCACTAGTCCATCGTAGAAATACTTCGCAAATGGAACCTAGAATCATGAAAACCGTCAATGAGCTCAACAATGCTTCACTAGAACTGCTATCATCTCAACATACTCCATTAGAGATCTCTGATCGGTGAAAATGCCCAAGCTCGAAGTAGGGGCTCATCTTAATCAAATGAAAGGGGAATACGCCCCAGTATGATAGCTGATACACAGTAGAAGGGGAAACCAGACAATGTCAAATATCATTCATAAAATGAAGCAATTGTCTACATCCATCACTAAATCACCTCCAAGCATAAAAAAAAAAAGCATCTCTCAAAAGAAGATATAGGACGACGTCTATATATCAACCAAATCCCAAACACCAACCTAAGTAGAGGTTGTCAAAGATAGCATCTGATCTCATGGTCTAAGGGTGGTCTTAAGACACGGGACATAACGTAGGCCAGGGTGAAAAGGTAAAAGAAATGAAGGGAAACTGGGCTCAAATACCCGATGATCAAACCCAAACCCTCGTCTATAGTGTAATGCATAGAAAAATATCATGAGCCATGGACCTAAAGGTAACCAAAGGAAATGTCGATGGTGAAACTAGAGAAAGGATAAGTGGTCAAACCATCTATGAAACATGTGAATGATGTGAAAAATGAGTCGAATCATAAATGTGTATCAATATGTAGGAAATGAATAAAAGGTGGAACAAAGATCTAGAAAGAGGTGATGAGATACAAAATAAGACAATGAGAAAGTGGAATGAATAATGATTAACCCATATTAGTACAATAAAGGAAAGTCATATCACCAATGATGGAATGGTGGATAAGACAACGATTTGGAGACCTTAGTAAAAGGTCACCCATCTCTCATACCTAATACATATCTACCATGATCCAAGAAGCATATGATCTCATTGAACTCTCACATGAACCCTCGACATTCCAAATGCATAACAAAAGTGGCTCAAGGAGTGAAAACTCATATAAAAATCTCACAAGCATCCACAATGACAAATATACCCAATAAACAGACCTTAAAAGATGATGTAAGTGCCCAATGGAGCAAGATACCATATACAAATATATCATTGCGTTTTTTTTTTTTTTGAATGTGCATGCTCTGATCATCAATAAATCGAACTCCAATGGGAAAGATATAAGGAATGAACAAACTCTCTCAAATCACTGATGGATACATGAACCCCGTCTTATTAGATAACCTCTCAAACTAAAATCTCCGAATCAATGCCAAATGATGGGATGAATGGAGTGATATGACTGCCCTCTTTACACCAAGATGTGAATAATCATCAACCCAAGAAAAAGAAGAGATAAGATGAAACAAATAATGATAAAAGCAAGAAAGAGAATGAAAATGTGGATAATAAAATAAAACAAACGGGGTGATAAGGAGATGGTAACAAGAATGAGAAGATAGGCCTATAAGTCTAAAGCTCGTGAGACTTTCCTAGCAAAGCATGCATATATATCAAAGGGCCCCAACCCAAGTGTAGAAATGGTAATCAAGGCTATAAGAAAGAAAAAAAGGCTTTAACATACCACGTGAGGATCAATGGGCTAGCAATAGTCTAATATATAGATAGAAGTGATAAAGTGTAAGGTTAACCGAAATGATGGCCACCCATCCTATGACCATGGTCTCAAATGTAATACTTCTTCAACTTATCCACATTGGTATGGTCTGAGAACTGGTCTATATCCAGATATGTCAATCATATTTCCTCTCTAGGGTCAACTCTCTAATGACATGTGGTGTATTCCAAGTAAGTCTCTAGGGTCTTCTGGAATAAATGAATCTCAATGACCATAACTGGGCTAACATCATCCTTAAACATATCATCAACATAAGCGGAATGCCCCAACATAAATAAACTGAATCTCTTCTGAACTCTCAAGATGAAGATCTCAAGCATATCAAGAGAGTGAACTATCTCTGGCTAATTTGTGCTAACCATCCAACTATCATCCAACACATCCATCTCATGCTTGTCATGAAGAAAACCATGTCAATCAAATCTCCCATCTTAAAGCAAAACTAACATCCTCTACAAGAACTCTCATTAGATAAACTTTGACTTAGTATCCATTAAACTCATCATATGTATGATGTCACACTCAATAATGTCATTGGCTAACTGGGTGATGGGGTGGGAGGTAGTGAATCACAGGACATCTCATCATGAACTAGATGCTATCTACCTCACTGTCCATCAATCTTCTGTCTCAAACCTACTAATGCCTCCTGAACAGAGTCATGGTGACTATAAGTCGATCAACTATAACATGCTGAGGATCCATACTTGACTGCTCTAAAACCCTGATCAATCTATCTCCAACCCTAATCTAAGAAGTCGAATCCAAACCAAAACGAATAACACTCCTATAAGGTACAAAGACACAAAAAGAGAAATGACATGAAGGAAGCTTGAAAATGGTGGAAACGCACTAATCACAATACAGAAAGGTGGCCCAACTGAAACTCAAACATGTAACAATCTCTGAGCACACCAAAAAGAGACCATGAAGAGGATAACTGAACCCAATTGTGACCAAGGCAGCTTTGAAAGTCCACAGATGCACCCACGTGTAGGAATGAGATCTTAATTGGATCTAGGTTAACATAAAAGGTTAAGATGGCTCTATAAGATAAAATGGGTGGGTTAAAGGATCCTTAGCAGAAGCGATCGTACCCTCCAGTGGTACATAACCCTCTGCACGCCTCTAAGGAGACGGGGTGCTTCCATGCAAGGTGGTCATCACCTTTACACATGTACTTCCTCGCTTTTCCAGGGGGTTTCCTAATGGTGAAGGCTCTCTCATATCTTAACACTCAGGGTAATCTAAAGTGCACAGTGAAGGATGTGGGTGCATCCGAAAAACCTAAGATCTAAAGTGAGAAGGTAAACATAGACAAGCAATCATACAATCATGCAGGAGCAAGGGTTGTCATGCAACAAGCAATCATACCAAGTGGATAGGTATCATATAAACAAAGTCTTATTTAGCATATGTGAGAGTGAATCATGTTGAAGTGAACAAAAAAATCAAGTGATCATCCAAGATAAACGAGTATAAAGACATGTTGAGATAGCAAACCAATCAAGCAAGCAAACTAAATCACATTGCCTAAAAAAATGAGGTACTCTCTAAACGACCAATTAAACGCCACATTTTTCTCAACTAGTGTTCAAGCTTGATCCTAAAAATCTCTAGCGGAGTTGCCAATTTGTGGACCCGCATTTTTCATGTACGTCCTCACTCAATCAGCGAGACTTCACTTTTATTGGTGAAAAATTAGTTTTGGAAAAGTCGAAGTCGCCACTTATTTTATTTTATTTTAAAGGGAAAATAAAATAAGAAAGAAAACCTTAAAGAAGTGACTCCATAGTTTTTGGAAAAGCGTGTCTTTGAAAAACTCGGGTCTAGGTTTGGGGATCGGGTTACCTATTGGGAAGGTACCTCTAAAAGATAGCACCTCTCTAAGCCCTACAAAGGTCTCCATTGACTAAGTTGAGGGAAATATGACAATTAATTTGGTTGATTATAGATAGCTAGGTAGACTAGGTGATTTAAAAAATAGCATGCCAAACAATAAAACCAACCACAATCATAAAGAAGAAAGAAGATTTAGGGTGTGTACCTGGATTGCTTCTCAAGTGCTATCACAAGACATCAATGGTTAGTTTGGAAAATAAAACACACAACATATATTTTACCCTAGTCTCTTAATCAAACATGGCAAGCTAAACAAACAATCAAAAAGATGTTTTGAATAGGTTGAGAATCACATACGAAGCAATACATAACGATCATATATAAAGCAATGCATAATTTATGGAATTAAGATATGAAGGTAAGAAGCATACTTGAATATCATAGGTAACTTGTAACGTGCTTCCACAAGACATGAGGGGTTAGATTATAAATAATAAAATAAAGAAATCCTAGCATGCTTATCATCTAATTAGCATAGAAAAAATTATCAAAGTATACGAAATCATTAATTATCACATACATCTTGTATATAATTCCTAAAAACATAGATAGTTATTATTACAACAAGTAGCAAAGGTGGTAGCAAAGATGAATTTTGAAAAGATTTTCTTATGTTGGGGTTTCACCAATTCCCCAATTGATATACACAAATCTAGCCTAGAATTATCCCATTTGTTTGGGACCACAAGCTTGGATTCGTGTCTTAATCAAAACCGTAGTTTTTATTGAAAATTGAGAAAGATACAAACCGATCAAAACATGGTTGCATATTATTTAAGAAAACTAGATTTTGATTCCAAGGACTCTAAATGAATTTTTAAAATAGATTTTAATGAGGAACATTTTAAGAAAAGTATTTTATTTTAAAATAAAAGAAATTATTTTGAAAACACCAAAACAACATACCAAACAAAACCAAAGAAAACAAAATTACAAAGTAAAATTTTTTACAACTGATCAAACCAAAGTGGTGAGAATGGAGGCCAATCTTTACTATTTTTCGATGGCCTCTGAAAAGAAAATGTGACAAGAGACTGCCAAAATGATAAACTATTAAAAATTAGATTAAATAAACTAATGAGATATCCATCAAGAATTAATGACTAAGATTCAAGGAACACATCAATTGAGAATGACATTCTAGAACTAACATGGGATCAATTAACACACAAACACATTTAAACTAAAAAATAAATTAGAACTAAACTAAATTGGAATTAAAAAAAAACATGAACTTTATCTAACATGATTAACTAAACTATTGGATTAAAATCACTAGCACACTTGAACTAAAAGATAGATTAAAGCTAAACTAATTCAGAATTTAAAAAATATAAACTTTATGATTATTTAAACTAATGAACCAAGTGCATCTAAATAGGCCTAGGGTGGCTAAGTGGGCCGAGGGTGGTGCCTAATAGACCAAGTACATCCAAATGAGCCTAGGGTGCCTAAGTGGGCCTAAGGTGGTGCCTAATGGGCCAAGTGCATCTAAATGGGCCTAGGGTGCCTAAGTGGGCCTAAGGTGGTGCCTAACGAGCCAAGTGCATCTAAATGGGCCTAAGGTACCTAAGTGGGACTAAGGTGGTTGGGACATTGTCTAAGTGACCTAAACATGCCTAAGTGTGCTATCCTAAAAAGAAAGGAAAAATTTGAGTCTAAATTAGGGGCTTCCAAAGGTCACAATAAGGGGTCGTCAGATAAATTCCTTAACTAGAGTCTTCGAAGTGGCTCAAAAGAAGACAAGTACATGAGTAGTAATGGGCCACCAAGGAATTACTGTAAAGTACCGAACAAACACCTAATAGGACATGTGCTAGGAGAACAAAATTGAGGGTCTACATGAGGGGTGACCAAGACGACAATACCAAGACTCCATGGTGGGTTTGTTGGCGAGAAAGGCATGTGATTTGGTTGTGGAGGTTGAGGATGACGTTGGCCACTCATAGACATTTCCTTTACTCCGGACTCGCACCAAGGATGTCCACATGCTCAAATCCTTCACAGTAAAAAAATCAGGAAAAAATTCAATAGATGTGTTATTTTGATGGCAAAATTAAGAAACAGAAAGAAGGTTTTTTTTAATCAAGGGTGCACACAAAACATTGTCAAGCGAAAAAGTGGTTGTGGGTGCTTCGATTGTGGTAAAACCAATATGAGTTATAGGAATGCCATTACCATCACCAATCATAATGTCCTCATTACCACCATAATCAGAGTGTAGTGAGAGATTTTGAAAATCCGAAGTGATGTGATGAGAGGCACCCGAGTAAACTATCTAAGTGTCACTGTCGTTGGCTTGATCCCTAGCCATGTAGTTGGCTTAAGGTGAGAAGTGTGGTGGTGGTCGGGAACGACATACCTTGGCACTGTGGCCAACTTTTTCAAATAGTTGTCAAATAATTCAGTGTTGATTGGTACCATTGTTGGGATACTAAGAATGCTGTGAAGAATTGAAAAGCTGTTGAGGATGGTGATTTCCTTGATTAGAGAATTTCTGATTACCTTGAACAATTTTTTTTCCCTGATTGTCAAAGGTTCTTCTATTGCCAAAGTTACTGGGTGATCCTTTGTTGTTGAAATTGCCTCACGGATGTCCACCAATTTTTTCACTATTTCCTTTATGATTAGAGAATTTGTGACGAAACTGAGCAGTGATTAGTGGAGTTTCCCTACTGGTATCATCTTGCTTCAAAAGAGTTTCTTGATCATGTAATTTGTCGTGAAGTTATTCAAATGTCACTGGTGAGTCTCTGGCTTGAATGGCAACATTTAGTTCTTTAAAATCATTGCCCAACCCATTGAGAACATAGAGGATAATTTCATCTTCACTAAGTGGACAGCCTATGAGAGCAAGATCATTGGTAATGATTTTGACAGTCTGCATATATTTAATAATGAATTGAGAACCCTTTGTTGTCTTCATCAGAATATTATGTAAACTAAGCATTCTGGTTCGTGATCGGTTTGCAAAAGTGGTCTCCAATTTCTGCCATGCTTCATGAGAAGTTGTTGCAGAGGAGATAAGTGGAGCAACAACCCATGTGACTGATGCAAGAATGGCATGGAGAATGAGATAATCTTATCATTTCCATAACTTGCACTCGGGGTTGGAGATAGGCATTGTAGAGCCAAATTGTAGGATAGTTTCGGGAGGACAAGGAGTTATGCCATCAAGGAAGCCCAGGAGATCATATCCAAATAGAAGATTAGTTAATTGGGCTCTTCAAGATGCATAGTTTATTTTGCTAAGTTTGAATGGCATTTGAGTGGTAGCATTGATGGAGATGAGGGTGTTTAGTTGAGAGGAAAGATTGTTTCTTGTTGTGAGAACTATAGGATTTGTAGAGGATGAAGAAAATTCATCAGCCATGATTCACAACTGTGAATTGAGAGAGAGAGAGAGAAATGGGAATGATGATGAAGGTTGTTGGACATGTTGTGCAAAGCTTGCTTATAGCAAGTAGGGCTCTGATACCATGTTAGGTTTACAAAGGATAGAAAAATGAAAGCTTGTCATTCCTTTGTGATTCATTGTACTATATACTGGTTACAAGAGATATGTGTGAGCTGTAAATTACAACCAAGATTGGCAGGAGATTGATAAAGAATATGTATATTATATCCAAGATTGGTAGGAGATTGACAGAGAATATGGGTAGTGTTTGCTACCAAAAATATAAAGGTCAAGGTCAATAGGTTTTCCTTTCAAAAGGGTAGAGAGCTAAAATCAAGGTTGTTGATGGTTGTAAATGAAAGTGGACTTGCATTCATGAGTCATGCAGTGGTGGGTAGGATTTATATCATACGCTATGTGGTTGGCTCCACATTGACTGAGACTCGGCATTAAGATAATCTGTGGGGGCTCATTCAGGAAAAGGCTCAACTTGTACTGCAGAAGCTTGGTTTGACACTATAGGAGGACTAGTCACTTAATTACTCTAATATTGGGAATAATGAGATATTGTTAAGGAAATAAAGCAATAAATGTTCAATAGATCTGATGATGAATCACTAATATGGCATAGTTTTACTCAGTGCAACTTTATTAAATTCAAGTATTCACTTTTCAAATTTTGTTTACAATTGTTCAGTAGATCTGATGATGAATCACTAGTATGTCATAGTTTTACTCAGTGCAACTCTATTAAATTCAAGTATTCACTTTTCAAATTTCGTTTACAGTTGTTCATGAAACCCATCTTTTTATAACTTAATTCAATTTATTGAGTAATAAGGTTGAAATAGAAACTCAAACAACTATATAAAGGAAGATAAAAATTGAGAATTAAAAAATTATTGTCTTTCATAACTCCCTTTTTTAAATATTACATAACATCTTATTTATAGATAAACCCACTTACCAAAATACAAACTTCTAATAACAAAATAAAGAAACCTTTGATTTTTAGTGACTAAATCCAATTCTAATTTTTATACACTTTCTAAATCAACTTTAACTTTCCAACAAAAATGAGAGCTTTTGAGCTAGAAGTGTCATGACCCAAATTTTGAGAAACTAGAACCCCACCCATGACCCTAGGTCAAGGGTTACTCTTATCCAAACTGAGAGTCAACTTAGCAACCTAATTTTTTCCTAGAAAAAAACTGAAATATAATTTCAAATAAATTTATGAACTAGAAATTACTACATGATTTTTTAATTTTTTTTCTGTTCAACCAACTGTCACCTACTCACAAGTATAATAACTTTACTAATCATCTTACAATCCAAGGTGATTATCCAAATTTTTACAATAATTCCTCCAATAAAATACTCCCAAAAGTTCTTTACAGACTATATATATATATATATATATATATATATATATATATATATATATATATATATATAGATTAGATTATAATAATCCAAATAACTCAAATTAGTATATGCCATAAAAAAGTAATATAAATTAAAAATAGTCATTATTATTGTTTCTTTACTTCCCAGACTTTTGAGAACTCTCTCTGATGTTTTTTTGGTTCCTCATGAACTATATCTACATCTAACAATTTTAAGGAGAAAGGGGTGAATATTTCCTCGTTGCTCAATATAGGTGTTTCCACCCCTAGGAAATGTATAATAACTTAAATTGTATGAAGGCTTAATATGAATATTAAAACATTACAATTACCCACCATTAAGACTAATTAAGTTTTAACAAGACATGCATGCCTAGAATTTAATAATAAATTAAAATATTTATCTGATATTAATTAGCATATCTATAACCCAACATATTTATGCCAAGTAAAGAACATAGGGAATTTCAACTCCTCAAAACACTCACCATATGAAATATTTAAATTATATAAAAATATACTATTCATCATAATTAAAGCATAAGAAAATCAAATATATGAAATTTATACTCATGATAATGCTTGCGCGCACACAATCATACAATATGTAATCTTGTTTTGACTTTTCATCAGAGGATGTGCATTTACACCCTAACGCACTCCTCATTCAAAGTCTTCCTTAGGTAAACTTTATGTCTTTCATACTAGGGATTTCACGTTTTGAGGGAAAGCATATGGATAGATCACTATGTATGATCTCTGCCTTGCAAGCTAGTTACTCAAGAAGGGTTTTTAAGGCTTTTTAGCTTATATAGTGAGTAATGAAAATAAACTAAAGTTGGAAGACATACTCATTGTACAAGATTATCTTGATGTCTTTCCAGATGATTTACCTAGTCTACCACCAAAGAGGAAGGTGGATTTTATCATTGATTTGGTAACAAGGACAACTACTACCTCTATGGCCCCATATAGGTTAACACCTATGGCACTTAAGGTGTTGAAGGTTCAGCTTCAAGTGTTTTTAGATAAGAATTGTATTAGGCCAAGTTTTTCACTTAGAGGATCTTATTTTTTATTATGAGAAAAAATGGTGGAATAATGAGACTTTGCATTAATTATCGAGATTCGAATAAGGTAACAATGAGGAACAAGTATCCTCTTCCTCAAATTAATGATTTGTTTGATCAACTTCAAAGTTCATGTGTATTCTAAGGTTGATCTTTGATTTGGATATCATTAATTGAGGGTCAGAGGTGAGGATGTACCCAATACTAATTTTCAAACTAGATATGGGCATTATGAGTTTTTGGTTGTCTTTTGGTTTGACTAATGCACCTACTACCTTTATAGACTTAATTAATAGGTTATTTAAACCTTATCTGGGTCAATATGTGGTCATTTCTATAGATGATATTTTGGTTTCCTTCAAGAGTAGAGAGGAACACAAGTATCACTTAAGCATTGTATTGCAAACTCTAAGGGATCAATAGTTATATGCTAAACTAAAGAAGTTTGACTTTTGGTTAGATAAAGTCTATTTTCCTTGAGCATGTGGTAACAAATGATGACATCTCAATTGAACTTGGAAAGGTAGATATGATAACAAATTGGAGGAGACCATGTATTGAGACTAAGATTCGAAGTTTTTATGAGACTACTTGTTACTATAGGTGCTTTATTGAAGAGTTTCTAAGATCACCCTACCTTTGACTAGATTGACACAAAAGGGGATTAGGTTTGAGTAGTCTAATGTCAATGAGCCTTGCTTCCAGAAGTTAAAGGATAGATTAGTGATTTAAGTACTATTCATTTAGGTTTGAGAGGATTTGTAGTGTATTATAATACTTCCCTTCAGGGTTTAGGTTATGTTCTTATGTAGCATGGGAAAATTGTGGATTATGCTTCTAGGCAATTTAAACCTCATAAGAGAAACCACCCTACTCATAATCTAGAGTTAGCTATAGTGAATTTTGGTTTTAAGGTTAGGAGACATTTCATTTTTGGTGAAACTTGTGAGATATTCACAGATCATAAGAGTTTAAAGTACTTATGTTCCTAAAAAGAAATAAACATGAGATAAAGGAGATTGATATAATTACTTAAGGATTATGATTGCTTTATTTAGTATATTCAAGGAAGTTGAATACTATGGTTGATGTCCTAAGCAAGAAATCTGTTTATTCCTACCAGCTATTAGTATTAGTCAGAGGTGGTTATTGGAGGATTTGAGGTGTTTTCAAGTCCATATCTAAGTTCTGGACTCAAGAGCTTATGTGGCAAATTTTAGAGTACAATTAGACTTCACAATGGTTTAACTCAGGAAGCCAACTTAGCAAGTTAAGCAACCACTTCTTGAGAAGGTGCCTAGTTCATTTAAACAGCGGGGATGATTCCCAAACATTTTGGGAAGTTATGGAGGGATTTTCCATCGATTGACTCACTATTCTTCATGGAAATTGTTGCATATGCAGCAACATGTCCTTCAAAGATATACTTGCGGTGAACATCAACTTCAATTTGTTTGCTATCCTTGTTGAATTCAGCAAACTCTTGTCACAGCTTTATGAGTGCCACGATTCCATCCTCAGAATCATCAGATTTAAGTTTCGGGTCTATGCCTGAGCTACTCAATTAAGTTTCTAGAAATACTCTAGGTAGGGGCTTCTCTTGGTACCGACAACTTAACTCGATCTCTCAATGACATATGATATAGTTCATCTTCAAAGGACTCATCATCAGTTTGCAAGTCATTCTTCACGGGCAGTGTATTATTGAAGGACACCTCATGAAAATGGTGAAGAAGTATTGCAACCACCACTGAAGATGAAAAGCATCAAGAAAGCCTAATTCATGCAAGGCAAAAAAACAAATAAAGCCATTAAGGACAATTTTGGTCATGAAAATCATAGTATGAGAATTTTGGGATCCCTCATAATCTGCAAAAATATAAGTAGCAGATTCGAGCACCTTTAGCAAAACCTTAATGATCTTCTTTTGTAAACAAAATTGATCATCACTTTAGCATGAACCTTCTCCAAAGATCATTGAACTATCATTTGTTCCATCTAAACCAAAAAAGTCCTGTTTGCTTTTATCCTCAGTCTCTTTTGCTAAAAGCTCTACACCTCTTTTAATGCTTTGGACAAAGGAGTTGTTGCATTGCATTTTTGAATCTCTGATGATGCTCCTCGAACACCAAAAAAATTGATGCTAAACCCATTAAAAAATTGATCTCACTTTCAAAGGAATGTCCAATAAATTTTTTTACCCACACTAGCAACTAAGAATATTATTTTACTCTTTTTTCTTTATCAACAAATGCCAGACCATTTTGAGTATAATGATCCAAGGAATTTCATTGGACTAAGTCTTTAACTGAAAATGGCTCATAGTCCAATCAATAAATCTTTGACTGATATAGGGAGAAAAACATTTTAAGAAACTCAATCTTCCCCATCAACTTAGAATCAATTGTATGGTATCTGACCTTCTATCCATTAGCACAAAACCTTACTAAACTGGACAAGCTGCAATGGGATTCATAGAGATATTGTCACGACCCAAATTTCAGGCGACCCACTTGGCCCATGACCCCAGGTCAAAGGTTTGACCCTAAGGGTTCCTCATATTCCATGCTGGCAATAAACCAAAACACTTTGATTTTGTTTTCTACACATACGTCCCACTAGAGTTCTCACCAACTAACAATATCCCAAAACATTACTCAAAACAACAAGATTAAATAATTTTCATTATAGTTCAAAAATAAAAGTTCACAATTAAGCAACTTAATCAAAATAGGGTCTCATTACAAATCCATAGTTTATAGTTACTAAACAATTCCTAAAACCACAAACACAATAAAAAAAAATGCCACACTCCATTAGGCCGCTCTAGGAGCATCCTGAAGTCCTCTCTGCCCCATCTGTGGATCCTCAAGAGTGATATCTTCATCTAAAATATGTAAAAAAGAAGGGGTGAGCATTTTCACATTGCTTAATAGGGTGCCTAACACGCAAGGAGTTAAGGGGATTACTAAGTTTCAAAGAACACAAAAAGAACATTTCAACACAACAGGAACATTTCAACAGTATTAATCAAACCACATAGTTTAATATCTAATGTTATACACAATTCCACAACATTTAACAATTAAATGAATGCACATGAACGTGTGACACACAGTCATACAATGCACTATTATTCTCAGGCTTTCACTAAAGGATACACATCCGCACCGAAATATACTCCCCATTCGGAGTCTTCCCGAGGTAAACTTTTGAGTCTTTCACCCTATGCATCTCTCTCCCTTCTTAATTCGCCTCACACGGGCTTTTACTTTTCATCACTATTCCATTTTTTTTCTTTCTTTTTCCATTTCATACACCTTTCACAATCTTTATCCTTTCTTCACACAATTATGATGCAAATGAATGCCACAATTCCAACATTTCTTAATAATTTCAACAATTTCAACAATTCCAACATTCCCCAATAATCCAATAAAATAAATTTTCCACATTAAAATTTCTGAAAATATCCCAACAAATTTTCAAAAATTCTCATATCAATAAACTTGAAATTATACCACACTTTCGGAAATTTCAACCATTCTAATAATTTCCAATATTCGAAATTAATTAATTTTCCACCATAAAAATTCCAAAAATATTCCAACAAATTCCCAAAAACTCACATGTCACTGGATTTGAAATTATACCCTAATTTCATAATTTTCCAACACTTCTAATAAATTTTAACAACTCAAAACAATTATTTATCAACCAAAAGGAAATTCTCAAAATTATAAAAATTCCAAATCATCCAAAAAAATTCATACAACACCAATATTACCTACTTAACTCATAATGACAAGATTTACAATTTTTTTTAAAGGAAAGACGCATTAAATTTAAGTTTTAGGGTTAGGTTCTCATACCACAAATCTAAGAATTTGACCGTTAAAATCACGATCGGCCATCGTAGGATTGTTCCTCTCATCGAGTAGAGCACCTTTTCAAAATTTGAGCCAAAACGGAGGTCGTTGGCCTGTCCAAACGACCGGTCAAAGTTCCAACGAGATGGGAAATTCTCTACAACACCGTGACCCTCTCTTTCCCCTATTCTGCCACTTTTCAAATCCTTCCCCCCTTCCCCCCCCTTTTTTTTTTTTTTTTTTACTTTAATTCATTTAACCACCAGCTCACCGTCCATTGCCCAATATCCAAAGCCCAAATCGATTCCCTTTTCTTTTAAAAAACCAATTCATCCAAGGCCCAAATCAATTCCTTTTTATTTATTTATTTTCACTTGCTCATTATTTTTTTTCATTTCCAATTTATTTTTATTTTTTAATAACACACAATTTAATTTATTAAACACCAACCCAAAAATTAATTTTCTCAATTTTATTAATAAGCAATTTGTAGACCCCAAAATTTGTCCCAATTTTATTTTTACATTAATTTTGAGCCCAATTTTGTCAATAAATTTTAAATTCCAATTACATGTGTTTTTTGGACCACTCACCATTTAATAACATTTATTACTTTGTATATTATTTTATTTTATTTTATTACTATTACTTTTA
This sequence comes from Vitis amurensis, assembly GCA_037355405.1. Lineage (NCBI taxonomy): Eukaryota > Viridiplantae > Streptophyta > Magnoliopsida > Vitales > Vitaceae > Vitis > Vitis amurensis. The sequence continues at coordinate 16,137,837 of CM074679.1, forward strand.
TTTATTTATTTATTATTATTATATTCCATTTGATTTTTATTTTTATTTTTCTTTGCTTTCTCCTCTCTCCTCTCTCTTCCTACTCCCCAACCATCCCACTCACTCATTCTCTCTCATCCCATACCCCTCACCACCAGCCACCATCCCATATCTCATTTTTTTTTTTTTTTTTTTTCATTTTCCCTCCATTTCCCCCCATTATCCCTTCCTACACAAGGGACTCTCCTGATTCTTGTCTCTTCCCCTCCCTTTTTCACACTTTCCCCAACAGCAGCCGTGGGCCCCCCTATTCTTCTTCTCTCCCCCTATTTTTTTCCCCTTTTCCATCTCTAGCCCTCGGGAGGGCTCTTGACGATTTTTTTTTCCACCATTTTCTCTACCGCCCCCCCTCCATTCTTCTTCCCCTCATTCTTCTTCTACTCTTTTTTCTCTACCCGAACACACACACATGACCCCATGGATTTTTTTTTTTCCTTCTCTTTTCCCACATTCCACTTCCTTTCTTGGTCCACACACCCACCCTCTCATCTCTTCCATATTCTCTCTTTTCTCATTTCTCCTTTTGGATTTTGGTTTTTTTTCTTTTCCATTTTTTTTCAGGTGGCCGAGCCTCCCATTTCCTCTTCTCCTTCCCTCATTTTTTTTCTCACTCCACGACGATGGCATGACACCGGCCAGTGACCCTTCTCCCTTTTCTTTCATTTTCTCCTTTCCTCACTTTCCCGTAAAACCCATTTTCCATTATTATTATTATTATTATTATTATTATTATTGTTATTATTATTACTATTTTTTTCTTTATTTTTCTTTATTTTTCTTTATTCGATTTTAATAGTAATTGTTGTTGAAATTGGGTTTGTGTATTTATGTTTGTTTGTGGGCCTTATGTTTGAGCTTTGTTGGTTAATATGAAATTTGGGTTAATTTATTGTTATTGAATTAATTTGAAATTTGTTAATTTGGTTTTGTGGTTATATTATATTTGGTGATTAATTTGGGATATTGAGATTATATCAATTGCATATTGTTTATTTGAGTTTGGGCTTATTGTTAATTTGTTATTTGTTTGGGCTTATTGGATTGGGCTTGAAATGTTATTTTCCTTGACCATGTATATTATTTATGTGGGCTTATTAATTGATGTGGATTTTGGGGCCCACAATGTGAGTCAGATTTGTTGAATTATTTGAATATTTGATATGGGCTTGGCCAATTTGAATTATTTAATTTGGACATGGGACAATTGTGATGTATATTAAATTAGGCTTAGATTATGGAATATTAAATTTAGGCCTAGTAGAATTTATTTTAATTTATCCAATTTTAGGTTTGGTTGATTGTGTTTGTATTTTTGGTTATTAATTTGGATGTTCTGGGTTAAGACCTATAGTAATTTGGACTCATTTTAATTGGCGAAACTTACGGGACTAATTTGAAATTGAAATTTGGGTTTGAATATTAGTTTGAGATTTTGCACTTCTCTGGATATTTACATTTGTGCTATTTTTGTTTTTGCATGGACCCATTCCACAATTCTGTTGGCTAAGTATGGACTTATGACACGTGGAGCATGGAATTTCATAGAAGAATTTGTTGTAAGTTTATTTGCGTACATATTTTATTTACCATTTTTATTTGATTTTATTTTTATTACTTTTTGTAAATATTTGTTTGTATATGTTTATTTGTTGTGTACAAAATTGGTGGTCGAACAAATTAGAAATTTTTGTTTAAATATGTTTTAATGAAATAATGATTTTAAAATATTCTAATAAGAGAAAGTTTTTATTTATTTATAAAAATTTAGAAGAATGCATTTAGAAAAATCCAAAAGAATTGTTTTTGATAGAATTTTAAAAAATTGTTTTTAATAAAATTGTCCAAAAATTTCTTCCTTTAATAAAAATTGTCCAAAAATTGTTATGTAAATAAAGTTGTCCCAAAAATTATTTTTAATAAAATTGTCCAAAAAATGCTTTTTTTAAATGAATTTTTTTTCCTCAATTAAAATGTGATTAAAAGCGTTTTTCAGAAATAGAGGATTTAAATATTTGTTTTTCCTTTTTAATTAAAATTTCTTTTGCAAATACAGTTATGTTGTTTTAAATAATTTGTAAAAATCACTTTTTTTAAAAAAAATGAAAATGAATCAAAATATTTTTGTAAATAAAATTGTAAAAAATTCATTATTCTCTAAAGAAAGAAAGTAAAGTAATTTTTGTTGTCAAATTAAAATTTTGTAATAATTTTTTTATATACAATAAGTAAAAATAACTTTTTTTGAAAATTAATACAAATGAAATTGAATCAAATCATTAATTGAAAATAAATTGAAACTTCCCTTTTTTGTAAATAAATAAATTAAAATCATTAATTCAAAATCATTCTTCATAAAATCCTTTGAAATTTCTTGAAAACTATTTTTTAAATTTTATTTTTTTAGTTCAATAAATTATTTTGTATAATTCCTCGTCATTTATTTTGTATATTCTTGTAATTAGATTTCATCATTATTTTTGTGTATATTAATTTTCACCATGACTTGTACATTGATGATTTTTCTTGGTATCCATAATTAATTAATTAATTGCCACAATTTCTTAAATTTGTTTAGTAGAGTCCGTACGTGTACGGGCTTAGAGGGGTGCTACGACTCACCACCGCACCTTCCCAATAAGTAACCTGACCCCTGAGCTCAGATTTGGTTTTTCACAGACCATGCTTTTCCATGTCAGGAGTCTCACTTATGGTTTTTCTTTCTTATTTTGTTTTCCCTTTAAAAATAAAATAAAAATAAGTGGTGACTCCAAGTCTTTTTCTAAAAAAAAATCAAATTTTCACCAAATAAAATAAAAAGCAAGTTTGGCCATCGAGTGGGAATGCATTGAGCAAAAATACGGGGTCCACACAATTTAATTTAATTAATTTTTTAAAATTAATTAATTCTAATTAATTTTAATTAATTCACTTTTCATTTTTGTTTTCGTTTTTTCTTTTATGGAAATTCTCAATTTCTAAAGTCCTAAGAAATTTTCTACCTTAAGGTTGACGTGACACAAAATTTTTTAACTCGCCTAATTGGCCAACACAATAAATCGAATTTTACCAATCCAAAATTAACACGTGTTCTCAAAACACTTTTCTTTATTACTTTTCAAAATAGAAATGCTAACATGGTATAATATACCCGGTCATTACAGATATAGAACCATTAGAAATATACTGAGTTCACTACTATTGCTACGCACTTCATCCCTCATATCAACACTTCCATCATTCCCCCAATGTACACCCAAATACAAAGACATGGATTCGAATATCGTGCAGGAAAAGGAATAGAAAGCAAATAAAAACGAAGTAAAACTCAGAGAGGGAAATAGCAGAAGATGTCAATCAATAAACATAAATAGCCCTACTTCAAGTATTAATCCATGGGCTAAGAACAGAAGGAACAGTACAGAATAGGATCTAAACAAAAACAGAGTATGATCAAATTTAGGCATGGAGTCATATATTTCAAAAGACATCAATAACATATAAAAGAATCCAAATCAAAATAGGGCAAACAAATAAACAACCAATCTCAACATAACAACTTATGACCCTTAATGTCCACACCAAACAACAAAAATTGAGTATTTAGAAATGGCCAAGTGGAGGAATTGAATATGAGTGAGAACACCGAGAGTAACAAGAAGCATTCCTGGACAGTCTTGGTTGCAATGACTCCTTCCTTGCTATCATGCACCTCCCTAAAATTTGTTAAAAACTGTACCTCTTTCTCTCTTCTCTCTTCACGAATCCCTCATTCCCAGATCCTCCATTTTTCATATACATATATAAATATAAGCCTCCAGAAAGCCAATCTATTGAAAGAAAATCCTCATTCCTTTCTTCCATTTTCCTTCCTTTTGTGTCATTTTCCTTTTGAAAAGTTTACTCTCTGCTTGATATAGAATCTCCTCTTTCCATATGTATTAGCCACATTGATCCATTTTTTCCTCCAAAAATATTTTGCTTGTCTTCTTTGAGTGCACGTGCCTTAGTGAGAGTTGATGAGCAACCCCAATTCTCTTGTAAAACAATAAAAATGAAAATAAAAAAATAAAACCAAGTAAAAGAGTTAGTGATCTTGAAATATATAAAAGAATAAAGTAAAACAATATAAATAAATAAAATAAGACAAATAATAAAATAAAATGGTCAATCCCATGCAGTTTTTTTTTCTAAAAAAAATAAAGATAAATAAATGTGTGAATAAATAAATAAATACCAAACACATGCAAACTATCAAGCTATGAAGGCCATGCAGACCACATGGGCCATGCGGGCCATGCAAGTCATGCGACTATGCGAATCATGCAAGAAATGAATGAATCTAAAAGTGTATAAGTGACCTAAAGTGAACTAAGTGGAGTAACTGTGCCTAGGTGGCCCTAGGTGAATCTAAGAGGGCCAAGGTGAACCTAAGTGGGCCTAGGTGAACCTAGATGAGTCTAAGGTGGTGCCTAAATGAGTCTAACCTAAAGTGCACGTAGGTGAGACCTAATCTAACCTCGAAGGTAGCCAAGATTACAATAAGGGGTCAAGTAAATCCCTCAATCAAAGTCTTCAAAATGGCTTAGAGAAGGCAGGCTATACGAGTAGTAATGAGCCACCAGGAAGTTGCTATGAAGTACTGAAAGAACTCCTAGTAGGACATGTGCTAGGAGGACAAAATGGAGGGTCTACAAGGATATTATTTTATTAGAGAGTGCATTTTGAAAATCGAAATGTAATTAAAATTTGTAAAGTCTCATGATCAGGTTGCTTATATTTTTGTAAAGCCTCTCAAGTTCAAAGATTTTAGAAGGTTAAAAATACCACTTAGAATAAGAAATTAAGTTTAAGTGAGCTTGGTAAAAAGTAAACTTCAAAATGAGAAGTTTCCAAAAAAAAAAAAAAATTAGAATTTAATTTAGTTTTTAAAAGTCAATTAAATATTTTTAATTTGAGTGTTTGATTTAATTTCTATATTTTTTCAATGGTTCCCCTAGTTTTGTTATTCAGTGTTTTTGTGTTTTAAGAATTGTGACCACAAAAATAGCCACATTCAGCCCAATTGTTTAAGTTATAGGATCCAAACTCTCCAATTCCTTCTGTTCTCAACCATTAGTCCTTTTTGCCTACCTACATTTCTAGTTTCCTAACTTTGTCTCTTATTATCCATTTTTAGCCCCTAGCTAGATTTCCCACTTTCCAAATTTCTTGCTACGTTTTATGGATAAGATGAGGGGAATCTATAGGATTGAGCTCACAAAGGACCACATACATTGTTAGCCCAAGGGTTCTCCTAATTGGGTTTTGATGATAACAAACCATGGTTAAGTGACTAATTGGTTTAAATGTTTAAGAATCTCAGGTATAAACTCGAAAATTCATCAAATGACCAAATGGATACAAGATTGAGTCGCTTGGAAGACTTGTGATCATAGGAAACTAATGTAAGATGAATGTATTAGTGCACTTAAGATTTTCATACGTTTCATGCATCTTAGAAAACTCGGTTTATTCTTTAAAACGTCGATTTCATTAAAACCCGAGTTTTTAACTAATTTACCTTAAGGCAAAAAGTTTCAAAATTGGCTTAATAATTTACCTAAAGACCTTGTCTAACTGTTAGAAAAGAAAGGAATAAAAAAAATAGGTTTTCGGGGCCAAAAAGGCTCAACCGGTCAAGGCTATGGCCAACCGGTCAACCAGTTGAGGAACCGGTCGACCAGTTGTGGTCGTCTGGTCGAGGACCGGTCGAAGAAGGTCAAAAACCTTCTCTATCTCCCAGTAGCCTTCTCTTCCCAGTTGAGGTGATTCTCTTACCGGTCGAGGTCCGGTTGAGGCAATGGTAACTTGTCATGCATTAAATGCTCCAACGGCTAGTGAACTGGTCGACTCCTAGCTCGACCAGACGAGGTCACCTTTTTCTATTTTTGACTCCTGAGCTTAGAAACCTATAAATTGAGAGCTCCACTTCATTTATTGAGAAGAGAAAACTTGTATTCAAAGCCTACCTACCTGTTCTTGATCAAAAAGCTCTCGTTTCTTTCATAGTGCATTAAATCACCACTTGCATATCCTTTAGTGCACTCTTGTTTGTCATCCTACCTTTGTCTTGTATTTGAGCCATCTTTAAGCTAGGTTGAGTGATTATATCTTGTAACAATCTGAGTGTTAAAGCCTTCAAGAGGGTTGAATCTTGAAGAGGTTGTGTAAGAGCCCATTGGAGCCGGAATCCAAGTGTAAGAAGATTGGAAGCTTGGTTGAAGCTTCAAGTTAATGGAACTCTCACTCGGTTAGGAGGTTGAGGAGAGTGGACGTAGGCAAGGAAGTGCCAAACCACTATAAACCCGAGTTTGAATTCTCTAAACTCTATCTCTTTTCTTTGCTTATATTTTGTTTAAATTTGTTGTGATTGAAAAGATTTTAAAAACCCAATATACCCCCTCCTCCCCCTCCATTTTGGGTGTTTTTCTTAACTAAGCATAGCCTTTGTTTTCTCAATTGGTATCAGAGCTAGACCTTTTTTTTTAAGACTTAATCTTCTAAGAGGAAATGGCTATTCCATCAAGCTTATCCCAAGTTGAAAATGTTTCAAAGTATAGAGCTCCATTCTTTACGGGAACCGACTATCCCTATTGGAAAACTAGAATGACTTGGTATTTGCAATCTACTGATTTAGATGTAGGGGATGTCATTGAAGATAGCCCAACTTTTCCCACTAAACTAGTTGATGGAGTTTTGGTTCCAAAACCCAAACAAAAATGGAATGAGCTTGATAGAAGAAACTTTCAATTAAATGCTAAAGCCATTTTTACTTTGCAATGTGCTATGGATAGAAATGAATATAATAGAATATGCCAATGCGAATCGGCTAAAGAAATTTGGAGGTTGCTAGAAATAACTCATGAAGGAACTACTCAAGTGAAAGAGTCAAAAATCAATTTACTTGTTCATAACTATGAATTGTTTTCAATGAAAGAAACTAAGACTATTGTTAAGATGATTACTAGGTTCACCGACATTGTCAATGGTCTTGAAGCTTTGGGAAAAATCTATAAGGAATCTGAGAAGGTGATGAAGATATTGAGGTCTCTTCCATCAAAGTGGCACACCAAGGTCACCGCAATTCAAGAAGCAAAGACTTGAATAAGCTACCTATGGAAGAGCTCATAGGGTCATTAATGACATATGAGATCAATTTGACAAAGAAGCTACAAGAGGGTGAAGACAAAAAGAAGAAGAGCATAGTCCTTAAAGCTACAACCAAGGAAGAAGAAGATGTTGAAGAAGAAAAGCCTAGTGATGAAGATGATGATTTAGCCCTCATCACAAGAAAGCTCAACAAATACATGAGAGGTGAAAGGTTTAGAGGAAGGAAATTCACCTCTAGAAGGGATCCTTCTAAAAAGGAATCTTCATCCCATGGTGACAAGGAGAAATGGGAAGAGAAAATAGATTTGACATGCTTCAAGTACAAAAAACCTGGACACATTAAATATGATTGTCCTCTCTACAAGAGTGAAGCCAAGAGAAGAATGAAGAAGGCAATGATGGCCACTTGGAGTGAAAGTGAAGAATCCTCCGAAGAAGAAAATGAGAAGGAAGTGGCAAACATATGCTTCATGGCAATAGATGATCTTGATGAGGTAAACTCTAACTTTAGTGATGAAGATATGCATGATGTTTTTGAAGAATTATATGAGGATTTTGAAAAATAATTCTCTTAAAAAGAAAATTCAAGAACTTGAAAAGGAACTTGAAGAAGTGAAAGAAAAATTTTCAATTGATGAATTATCTAAAACTCATCTTGAAAAGGAAAATGAGATTTTGAAAAAGAAAAATGAATGGTTAACCTCCTCTATTTCAATTTTCTCTTGTGGACAAAAATCTTTTGAAATGATCTTAGCTAGCCAAAAATGTGTCTTTGAAAAAAAAGGGCTAGGATTAAAATCATCAAAAAATCAAAAGTATTTTAAAAACTACTTTGTAAAAGAATCCGCAAGTGCAAGTCCTTCCACCACTTTCAACTTTTGTGGAAGAGGAAGACACATTAGTAGTACATGTCCTTTAAGAAATGGTACTCAAAAGACTTCAAATGCTAAAGCTAAAAAGGTTTGGGTTGAGAAATCCAAGGTCACTAACCCTCAAGGACCCAAAAAGATATGAGTACCTAAATCAACTTAAATTTTATTTTGTAGGGATCAAAGAAGGATAAGTGGTTCTTGGATAGTGGATGCTCAAGACACATGACCGGGGATGAATCCAAGTTTGCTTTCCTTATAAAGAGAAAGGGAGGATATGTTACCTTTGGAGACAATTCAAGAGGAAGGATCATTGGTCAAGGCAATATTGGTAATGGCACATCCTCTTTTATTGAAAGTGTTTTATTAGTTGATGGTCTACAACATAATCTTTTGAGCATAAGTCAACTTTGTGACAAAGATTTTAAAGTGATTTTTGAAGCATCTCATTGCATCATCAAAGATATTCAAAATGATAAAACCATCTTCATGGGCCATAGATATAATAATGTTTATGCAATAAATATTTCAAAATATGATGGCCATGATAGATGCTCTTCAAGCATGCATGATTAAAGTTGGTTGTGGCATAGGAGGTTGGGACATGCTAACATGGACCTCATTTCCCAACTCAACAAAGACGAACTTGTTAGAGGCCTTCCCAAAATAAATTTTCAAAAAGACAAAGTTTGTGAAGCTTGTCAAATGGGAAAGCAAATCAAAAACTCTTTTAAAAACAAAAATTTCATTTCAACCACTAGGCCTCTTGAATTGTTGCATATGGGATTTATTTGGTCCCTCTAGGACACCAAGCCTTGGAAGAAAATCTTATGCTTTTGTTATTGTGGATGACTTCTCTAGATACACTTGGGTCTTATTTTTAAGTCAAAAGAATGAAGTCTTTTATGAGTTTTCAAAGTTTTGCAACAAGGTTCAAAATGAAAAAGGTTTTACAATTTCTTGTATAAGAAGTGATCATGGGAGAGAATTTGAAAATATTGATTTTGAAGACTATTGCAATGAGCATGGTATTAACCACAACTTTTTCGGCTCCTAGAACTCCTCAACAAAATGGGGTAGTTGAAAGAAAAAATAGAAATCTTCAAGAAATGGCTAGAACCATGCTAAATGAAAACAATTTACCAAAATACTTTTGGGCCGAAACGGTTAACACTTCTTGTTATGTTTTAAATAGAATTTTATTAAGGCCTATTCTTAAGAAAACTCCCTATGAGCTTTGGAAAAACAAGAAACCCAACATTAGCTATTTCAAAGTCTTTGGGTGCAAATGCTTTATATTAAACACCAAAGACAATCTTGGAAAATTTGATGCAAAATCAGATGTTGGAATTTTTTCTTGGTTACTCAACTTCAAGTAAAGCCTTTAGAGTTTTTAACAAAAGAACCATGGTAGTTGAGGAGTCCATCCATGTTATTTTTTATGAATCTAACAATTCTCTTCAAGAAAGAGAGAGCTTTGATGATGATTTAGGCTTGGAGACCTCCATGGGAAAATTACAAATTGAAGATAGAAGGCAACAAGAAGAAGTTGTAGAGGATCCCAAGAAAGAAGAATCACCTTTGGCATTGCCTCCTCCTCAACAAGTGCAAGGTGAATCAAGCCAAGACCTCCCTAAAGATTGGAAGTTTGTCATTAACCACCCACAAGATCAAATTATAGGTAATCCATCTAGTGGGGTAGAACTAGATCATCTCTTAGAAATATTTGCAATAATCTTGCTTTTATCTCTCAAATTGGACCTAAAAATATAAAAGATGCTCTAATTGATGAAAATTGGATGATTGCCATGCAAGAAGAGTTAAACCAATTTGAAAGAAGTGAAGTATGGGAATTAGTGCCAAGACCTCAAAATCAAAGTGTTATTGGAACTAGATGGGTCTTTAGAAACAAAATGGATGAAAATGGCATAATTATAAGGAATAAAGCAAGATTGGTAGCCCAAGGTTTTAATCAAGAAGAAGGGATAGATTATGAAGAAACCTTTGCTCCCGTAGCTATATTGGAAGCCATTAGGATGCTACTTGCCTTTGCATGTTTTAAAGACTTTGTTTTATATCAAATGGATGTGAAAAGTGCCTTCTTAAATAGCTTTATAAATGAAGAGGTATATGTTGAACAACCACTCGGTTTTCAAAGTTTTAACTTTCCTAATCATGTTTTTAGACTTAAAAAGGCACTTTATGGTTTGAAACAAGCACCTAGAGCATGGTATGAAAGATTGAGTAAATTTCTTTTGAAAAGGGTTTTAAAATGGGAAAAATTGACACAACTCTTTTCATAAAAACCAAAGAAAAGGACATGCTCTTAGTACAAATATACGTTGATGATATCATTTTTGGAGCTACTAATGTCGCTCTTTGTGAAGAATTCTCTAAATGCATGCATAGTGAGTTCGAAATGAGCATGATGGGAGAACTTAACTTCTTCCTTGGACTTCAAATCAAGCAACTAAAGGAAGGAACCTTTGATTACTACTCAAAAAGTGCAATTTGATTAGCTTATAATCAATCCTTTTTACCACTTTTGAGTAGTAGTTTAGGCCTTTTAACTCAATTGGCATGTTAAGGGTCCTTGAAAGCAATTTTACTCATTTTGTGCAAGTTTTGGTGTTTTTGTTAGTATTTTGATCACCAAAGCAAGTCAAGTTTGAGGAGAGCTATGAGGAATCGTGGGCAAAGCTTAGAATTCATTTGCCAAGGTGAATCCGGATTGCTAGGAGAAAAAGCAATGAGGATCAGCTATGGAGCATGTTCTTGATGACAGTCGTAGCAGCCACTTTTGGGGCACTTCCTGAAGTCCAAATGATGCATGCTATATACCATTTCAAAGCTCAGGAAATCAACAATCCAATGCTTCAAACGGTGTGCGATTTGGAGTTGAATTGAGGAAGTTGCAGCTGTTACAAGCAGATCAACCAAAAGTGCTGCGAAGTCAGCCTTTTGTTGCGAAGTGATTTCGCAACACTTTTGTACAGTAGAATGCTTCTCCTTCTGACGATGCCCAATTCATACCGCGAGAGGGAAGCTTGGAACATCAAGATGGAAGCCAACTTCGCAAGCCTTCAGTAATGGCTTGGTGTTGCGAAAATATTTCGCAGCCCTCCTAGGTGTCTGCGAAATTTCGCAACAACCATTTTCCTCCCTGCGAAATGCCTCCTGAAGACTTCCGACAGCTGCTACCGACATTGGGAGATATTTTCCATTAGATTTTTGTTGTCTAAATCCCAAAATACTCCTTGTAAACCTCCAATTACATGATTCCTTAGTTTTTAAGTTAGTAAAAAGACCAAATATCTTTGTAACAATTAGTTTTATATTATGTTCATATATATACCTCTCGGGAGCTTGTTCCAGAGGGAGGCGTTGCAGAGGAGTATGTAAGATTTTGGTAAGGAAGTAAAGGTCTTTTCTTTCTACTGCCTTACCTTCTCACTTTGTATTTTTTACTTAATATTAAGTTATGAACTCTCTGAGGAATTTTCCCCAAGAGAATGAGTAACTAAACTTTCAATTCCTTGGAGTTAAGGTAGCCGGGGAGGTTCCAAGTGCAAGAATGCAAAGCTTTGTGGTTTTAGTTAGTAATGAAGAGGAAGTGAAATCCTTTAGTGATTTCAATGTTTTTAGTTAACTTAAAACACCCGGGAGTCACCTGGGCCAACACTTGGTAAGGCAAGTGATTTCTCACCATGGAAATGCACTAGTTTACCCTGTGCGAGCCTCTGGTAGGTGACTTCAGGGTAGGATTTTCTAGAATAGCCAACACTTGATAAGCTTTTAGACTCCTAGGAGGCATCCATTAGTTATCTCTTGCGAGCTTTTGACGGGTAATCCAAGGTTAAGGATCACCTTGAATGGTTGAGGCTTAGTGAGAGGCTTAAACCATTGCAAGTTGCATCGTTGAGAGAATTAAAGTGAAATCCAATTGAAGGATGAATCATGCATCACCACCAGCTAGAGAATTAACTATACGTTGAATCTCTAACTTGAGGAAAGGAACCATCTGACCGGAGCTTTGTCCTTTGCATGAGGAACCACCCCAGTGAACCTAAATCTTCAAGGAATGTTTTTCTTCCTAAGTTATTCCAAACTTCTATTAAGTCAACTAGTTTAAGTCTAAACCATCACCAACCTAAGTTTGTGTTTTACTTCTTAAGCTAACCATGAAAGGAAACAAGACCAATTCACTTGGAATTGGTATCATTGAGTGCTTGTGAATCATTCCCAGTGAACGATCCTAAGGCCACTATACTATAGTAGCTTTTTATTTGCTACCCTAGTGTATGGTGTTAAAGGTATAAATTTTGTTGATCAATCCCTCATCCAAGGAGCACCAAATGGATACTAATCAGCTGAGACACCAAGTGGGCACGAATCAAATGGCGCCGTTGCCGGGGATTGAGTGTCAAGTTTGACGTGATACCATTGTTGAGTACTTGTGATTTTCATCACAAGTTGGTAAAGTTTCTTTCACTTTACTAATTTTCATTCTTTCTTTGTTAATTCATAATTTAAGTTTATCTTTTAAAATTTATCCTAGTTTAATTTTGTTGTTGTAGCCCTGTTTTTCTTGTTGTCCTCTGTTTTCATTTTTAGTTGCAGCTGAGTACTAGTTGTGTATGCCAAAGTGGATACGAGACAGTGGAGGAAGACTTGTTAAGTGTGATACACCTCAAGGGAAAGAATTGGAAGTAATCTTGAATATCATGGAACCTACACCTGAAGATCAGCATAGTCACCAAGGTCGTCAAGATAATCCCAATGAATTCAGATCAATGAGGGATCGTATGCATCCACCTCGTATGAGTGCACCATCATGTATAGTGCCCCCTACAGAGCAGCTAGTGATCAGACCATATCTTGTTCCACTTCTGCCAACTTTCCATGGGATGGAGAGTGAGAATCCGTATGCACACATTAAGGAATTTGAGGATGTTTGTAATACATTCCAAGAGGGAGGAGCTTCAATTGATTTGATGAGGCTTAAGTTATTTCCTTTTACTTTAAAGGATAAGGCCAAAATTTGGCTTAATTCTTTAAGACCTAGGAGTATCCGCTCTTGGACTGATTTACAAGCTGAATTCCTCAAGAAATTTTTTCCTACTCATAGAACAAATGGCTTGAAAAGGCAAATTTCAAACTTCTCAGCTAAAGAGAATGAGAAATTCTATGAGTGTTGGGAAAGATACATGGAAGCTATAAATGCTTGTCCTCACCATGGCTTTGATACATGGTTGTTGGTGAGTTACTTCTATGATGGTATGTCATCCTCAATGAAGCAACTCCTCGAGACAATGTGTGGAGGAGATTTCATGAGTAAAAATCCAGAGGAAGCTATGGATTTTTTGAGCTATGTAGCTGATGTTTCAAGGGGATGGGATGAACCGACTAAAGGAGAAGTGGGAAAAATGAAGTCTCAGTTGAATGCTTACAATGCAAAGGCTGGGATGTATGCTTTGAAAGAAGATGATGACATGAAAGCAAAGATGGCAGCCATGACAAGAAGATTGGAGGAGTTGGAGCTTAAAAGAATTCATGAAGTGCAAGTCATTTATTTGAAGCACCAGTGCAATTGAAGCCGTGTCCCAATTGTCGACCATATGAACATTTGGTGGAGGAATGCCCTGCAACTTCAACTGAAAGGGAAATGTATAGAGATCAAGCAAATGCTATTGGACAGTTCAGGCCCAATAACAATGTGCCTTATGGAAATACTTACAATTCTAGTTGGAGGAATCATCCAAATTTTTCATGGAAGGCCGAGCAACTCAATACCAACAAATGGATCCACCATCTCAAAGCAATCTTCAAGTATTGAACAAGCAATAACCAATCTCAGCAAGGTAGTGGGAGATTTTGTTGGAAAGCAAGAAGCCATTAATGCTAGAGTTGATCAAAGAATGGATAGAATGGAGAATGGGTTGAATAAAAGGATAGATGGGCTGCGAGAATGACATGAATCAAAATTTTGATAATATCCAAGTATTCAATCTCCGAGGCTTACAAATTTGAATACCCCCGCAAGAAAAGGGAAGATTTCCTTCTCAACCTCACCAAAATCCCAAAGGTGTCCATGAAGTGGAAAACCAAGAGGGAGAATCATCACAGGTGAAAGAAGTCAAAGCCTTGATCACTCTGAGGAGTGGTAAGAAAATTGAAAAGCCAATACCTGAGTCACATGTTGAGAAAGAAGAAGAGGTAAAGAAGGGGAAGGAAATGGAAGATAAAGAGAGTGGAATCACTGAAGAGAAGAAGGACTCTGATTCAACAATGAAAGCAATGCCAGAGAAGGAGCTTCTGAAGGAAGGGATGCTGAAGAAATCAACCATTCCACCTTTTCCTCAAGCATTACATGCTAAAAAGGGGATTAGAAATGCAGCTGAAATCCTTGAAGTCTTAAGGCAAGTGAAAGTTAATATTCCACTGTTGGATATGATCAAACAAGTCCCAACGTATGCAAAATTCCTAAAGGATTTATGTACTATCAAAAGAGGGTTGGATCAGTAAACAAGAAAGCCTTCTTGATCGAGCAAGTAAGTGCAATCTTACAGTGTAAGTCTCCTTTGAAGTATAAAGACCCTGGAAGCCCTACCATTTCAGTCATGATTGGAGGAAAGGTAGTGGAAAAAGCCTTGTTGGATTTAGGAGCAAGTGTGAATTTGCTTCCATATACTGTCTACAAGCAATTGGGCCTTGGAGAGTTGAAGCCAACAAAGCAATCACTTTGTCTTTGGCGAGATAGATCAGTGAAAATTCCAAGAGGGGTAATTGAGGATGTATTGGTTCAAGTGGATAATTTCTACTATCCAAGTAGATTTTGTTGTTCTTGATACGGATCCCCTACTGTAAAGGAAGCTAATTTAGTTCCTATCATCCTTGGAAGGCCATTTCTTGCAACTTCAAATGCAATCATCAAGCTGCGCAGGAATGGGCTTATGCAACTTACTTTTGGTAACATGACACTGGATCTCAATATTTTCTATATGTCTAAAAAGCAAATCACTCCGGAAGAAGAAGAAGGTCCAGAGGAAGTATGTATTATTGATACTTTGGTGGAGGAGCACTGTAATCAGCATATGCAAGACAAGTTGAATGAAAGTCTTGTGGATTTTGAGGAGGATTTTTCTGAATCTCCTAAGAGGCTTGCTACTCTACAAAGTTGGAGGAAGATAGAAGAGATTCTACCTTTGTTCAATAAGGAAGAGGAGGCAGCTGATGAAAAAGAAATTCCAAAACTCAATCTGAAGCCTCTACCTGTGGAGCTGAAATATACCTATCTGGAGGAGAATAATCAATGTCCTGTTGTGATATCTTCATCTCTGACTACTCAGCAGGAGAATTGCTTAATGGAAGTTCTCAAGAGGTGTAAGAAGGCAATAGGATGGCAAATATCTGACTTGAAAGGCATTAGTCCTTTAGTTTGTACTCATCACATATATATGGAGGAGGAAGCAAAGCCAATTCGTCAATTTCAAAGAAGGTTGAATCCTCATCTTCAAGAGGTGGTGCGAGCTGAGGTGCTGAAACTACTTCAAGCAGGAATCATTTACCCTATATCTGATAGCCCTTGGGTGAGTCCTACTCAAGTGGTACCTAAGAAATCAGGAATCACAGTGATTAAGAATGAAAAAGGGGAAGAAATTACTACACGCCTCACTTCAGGTTGGAGGGTGTGTATTGATTATAGAAAGCTGAATGCTGTTACCAGGAAAGATCATTTTCCATTGCCATTTATTGATCAAGTGCTGGAAAGAGTCTCTGGACATCCATTCTATTGTTTTTTGGATGGATATTCAGGGTATTTTCAGATTGAAATTGATTTGGCAGATCAGGAAAAAACCACTTTTACATGTCCATTTGGAACATTTGCTTACAGGAGAATGCCTTTTGGTTTATGCAATGCACCTGCTACATTCCAAAGATGTATGTTGAGTATATTCAGTGATATGGTGGAAAGAATTATGGAGGTTTTCATGGATGATATTACTGTATATGGAGGTACATTTGAGGAATGTTTGATTAATCTGGAATCAGTTCTTCATAGATGCATTGAAAAGGATCTGGTACTCAACTGGGAGAAATGCCATTTTATGGTACGTCAAGGAATTGTCCTTGGCCATATCATCTCTGAAAAAGGCATTGAGGTTGATAAAGCAAAAGTGGAGCTCATTGTCAAATTACCATCTCCAACAACTGTAAAAGGAGTAAGGCAGTTCCTTGGCCATGCAGGTTTTTATAGGAGGTTTATAAAAGGTTTTTCAAGTCTTTCAAAACCTCTTTGTGAACTGTTAGCCAAGGATGCTAAGTTTATATGGAATGAAAGGTGTCAGCATAGCTTTGATCAACTGAAGAAGTTCTTAACAACAACTCCAATAGTAAGAGCACCTAACTGGCAATTACCTTTTGAACTGATGTGTGATGCCAGTGATTTCGCTATAGGAGCTGTGCTTGGCCAAAGAGAAGATGGGAAGCCCTATGTGATTTACTATGCAAGTAAAACACTAAATGAAGCTCAAAAGAACTACACAACTACAGAGAAAGAATTGTTAGCTGTGGTGTTTGCTTTGGACAAATTTAGAGCTTATTTGGTGGGGTCTTTCATCATTGTGTTTACTGACCATTCAGCCTTGAGGTATTTATTGACAAAGCAAGATGCAAAAGCAAGGTTGATAAGATGGATTCTTTTGTTACAAGAATTCGATCTTCAAATCAAAGATAAGAAAGGAGTGGAGAATGTGGTAGCTGACCACTTGTCAAGGTTAGTTATAGCACATAATTCTCATCCCTTGCCTATTAATGATGATTTTCCTGAGGAATCACTCATGTTCCTAATGAAAACTCCTTGGTATGCTCATATTGCTAATTATTTAGTAACCGTGAAATTCCAAGTGAGTGGAATGCACAGACAGGAAGCACTTCTTTGCCAAAATTCATGCTTATTATTGGGAAGAACCCTTTCTCTTTAAGTATTGTGCGAGATCGAGATCATTAGGAAATGTGTTCCTGAAGATGAGCAACAAGGGATTTTATCTCATTGTCATGAGAATGCATGTGGAGGCCACTTTGCCTCTCAGAAAACAGCTATGAAGGTATTGCAATCAGGTTTTACTTGGCCATCTCTTTTCAAAGATGCCCACATCGTGAGTAGAAATTGTGATAAATGCCAAAGGCTTGGAAAGCTAACAAAAAGAAATCAAATGCCTATGAACCCCATTCTGATAGTTGAGTTATTTGATGTATGGGGTATTGATTTCATGGGACCCTTCCCAATGTCTTTTGGTAATTCTTACATTTTGGTGGGAGTAGATTATGTGTCTAAGTGGGTTGAGGCAATCCCTGTAAACAAAATGATCACAGGGGTGGTTCTCAAGTTTCTTAAAGAGAACATTTTCTCAAGATTTGGGGTGCCCAAGGCCATAATCGAGTGATGGAGGTGCTCATTTTTGCAACAAACCTTTTGAAGCTTTGTTATCCAAGTATGGAGTAAAGCATAAGGTGGCAACACCTTATCATCCTCAAACTTCCGGGCAAGTTGAGTGACTATGAGAGAAATAAAGAACATCTTGATGAAAGTGGTGAATTCCAACAGAAAAGATTGGTCTATTAGGCTGCATGATTCATTGTGGGCATATAGGACAGCATATAAGACTATTCTTGGGATGTCTCCCTATCGTCTTGTCTATGGTAAAGCATGCCATCTCCCTGTGGAAGTTGAATACAAAGCCTGGTGGGCAATAAAGAAGCTGAACATGGACTTGATCAAGGCAGGGGAAAAGAGATTTCTAGACCTTAATGAGATGGAGGAATTGAGAAATAATGCTTATATCAATTCCAAAGTTGCAAAGCAGAGGATGAAGAAATGGCATGACCAACTCATCTCCAACAAGGAATTCCAGGAAGGGCAAAAAGTTCTGATGTATGATTCAAGACTCCATATTTTCCCTGGGAAGCTCAAGTCAAGATGGATTGGTCCATTTGTTATTCATCGAGTATATTCCAATGGAGTAGTGGACTTACTGAATTCTGATGGCAAGGATAGCTTTCGAGTCAATGGATATCGTCTCAAGCCATTCATGGAGCCATTCAAATCAGAAAAGGAGGCAATCAACCTCCTTGAACCTCAAAAAGCCTAAGTGAAAAAGGGTTTGCTGAACGTGGTTTTTACCACAGTTCAGTTTGTAAATTTTGTAAATTTTCAAGTTTCTTCGTATATTTGATCTTAGTTTTGATCTTAAATCATATTTCTAGGTGTGTTTTAATCGTTTTATATGATCCCAGGTGGAAGAAATTTCAAGGGGATTGAAAAGAAAAAAATCGGGTCGAAATTGGAGCCAAAACAGAGCAAAAACAGGGGAAAAACAGAGCTCTGCGAAATTTCGCAGCCTTAAGGAAACCTCTGCGAAATTGGCATTTTGTTGCCAATCCACTCCGCAACACTGTAGAAGCCTCTGCGAAGGTATTTCGCAATTGCGAAACAGGGGTTTGGCACACGAGTGCCACTCCGCAGTACAGTAGCACCAATTTCGCAGCTGCGAAACGCATTGCGAAATGAAAAAGCATGATTTCGCACCAAAATTCCTATTGCGAAGTGAATTTCGCAATTGCGAAAGGGGGGTTTGGCACACGAGTGCCACTTCGCAGCACAGTGACATCGATTTCGCAGCTGCGAAACGCGCCGCGCTTGTTGTTTGCGAAAATGCCAAGTTGTTCGCGAAATTGGCGATTTGTTGCGAAAATAAAAACTGACCTCTGGGCTTCCGTTTTTCCTATTTATACCGGTCATTTCCACTGCGAAAAGGGTTTCAAAAATCAGAGCGCCATTTTCGCAACCTCTTTGCCTTCTTCACTGAGCTTCACCGTTCATCCTCCGATCATCCTCTCAGATTAGCAACGCCGGCCGAAGTTTGGTGGTCCGAGATGGCACGCACACGAGGAGCTAAGACGTCGTCTCCTTCGAACCGAAAAAAGGGGCTGCGAAAGGAATCAGTTTCAGAACCTGCTCCAGAGCCTTCGCAGACAAGGCCGAATCCACCTCCGGTGCAGTCCGCGCCATCGAAGCCGCCGGCAAGACGGTATTTGACCAGGTCGGGAGGGCGGCCATTACAGAAAAAGCCGAGGGTTGAGAGCTCAGAGCCAATTGATTTGACTGAGCAATCCCCTGAGCAATCCCCTGAGCAATCCCCTGTGCAAACACCAGAGCAGTCGCCGATTCAAACTCCGGTGTCTTTACCAAATTCTTCTCCCGCTGCATCCCCAGTCCCCTCACCAACTCCATCGCCGGTACCATCTCCGGCACCAAAAGAAAAATCGAAGAAGGGAAAGGCACCACTTCCAGAGCCTCAAATGCAAGCCGAATTAGCTCCAGAGGAAGTGATAAGAAGGCCAATGTTGGCCCAGCCTCCAATCGAAGGTAATTTGGATTGTCGAACACGAGCATTCCATTCTGAATTGAGCTTCGATTTAGCAGCATTTAGGGTGAGGCCAGAGCTTGGCCAATCCTTCCAACTTGCTGAGGAAGTATCATATGGAGCATCTGCTAGCTCCAAGAGAATTTTTCTATCCACGGATAGTTACTGATTTCTACCAATCGATGACATCTAAAGAGGTAAGAAATCCAACTTTGATCCATTTTACAATTGATGGAAAGCATGGTATCTTGGGGGCACGGCAGATTGCTGAAGCCCTGCAAATCCCTTTTGAGCCAACCCAATTCGATAATTATAAGGCCTGGGGAAATCCTTCTGAGCTAGAGATGGTGAGAGCCCTTTCCAGAGGAGCTGTTAATAGATCACACCTGCTGAGGGGGGAGCTGCCTCCAGTTATGTTCTTGATTGATGCCTTTTTGAGGCATAATTTATATCCACTGCAGCATTGGACCCAGAGAAGGGGAGTCCTCTTGGAAGCACTCTACAAGATGTCCGAAGGATTCTTCTTTGGGCCTCACCATTTGATCTTGGCAGCCCTTCTCTACTTCGAGGAGAAGGTTCATAGAAAAAAAAGGCTGCAAAGGGCTGATTGCATTCCACTCCTATTCCCAAGGCTGCTATGCCAGATTTTAGAGCATATGGGATACCCTGCTGAGCCTCAGCTGGAGAAGAAGAGAATGTGCCGTGAGCCTTTCACCCTGGATAAATGGAACAATATGACGGCTTACAAAATTGAGCAGCCTGATCAGCCTCAGCCAGCTGCAAGAAGAGCCTCCCGAAGACATAGGCCAGAGAATATAACACTTGCCATTCCTGCCGTCCCAAGAGATCCACCACCTACCCCAGCTGCATCTCAGCCTTCTACATCAGCAGAGCCTAGGATGGCCATTCCTCTATCAGAATATAGAGAATTGTGCCGGGCACTGGAGACCCTTACAGCTTCACAGAGCAATCTTGCTCAGGAGTTGGCAGCCATCAAAGCATGCCAGGAGCAGATGTTAGCCTCTCAGGCTCAACAAGCTGCCATCCTAAGGCAGCTTCAAGTACATTTCGATCTGCCACAAGCTGAAGAGCCATCCACATCAACTCCACCAGAGCCACAATCTCAGCCTGCAGACCCCCATCCTCAAGAAGCCCCAGCTGATGCACCACCAGAAGAGGCAGCAGATCCTTCTGCCTAGCACCATCACCCCACTCATCAGACATTATATATATTTTCTATTTATGTTTTTATGCTTGTTTGTTTGTTTTTTTTAGTTAAAATGAAATCCCAGAGTTTTGGTAATATGCTTGGGATTCCTTGTATTACTTCTTTTTGCATTGTACTTGATTACACAAAAAGTAATACAAAGTGAATATTTCTTGTTCAAAGTTAGCATTATATTTCCTTATTTCCTTTTCTCACATATTCTATTTTTTTTGAAACATGTGGTTTTCCCCAATCAATATTCGAATTTGATATCAACCAGGAGGTACCACTTCCTCCCTTTAATTACAGTCACTCAAATCACATTGAGGACAATGCTCAGTTCGGTTGGGGGGTATGAGGAAGGAAGTTTGCTGAATCTTTTTGATATTTTAATTATATTGGTTAATTAGTTATAAATTTTACTATTTGCTAGTGTTATTCTATTCTCCATGAATTTTGAGGAAAAATTTTCAAATTAAACCAAGAGAAATTGAACTGTTGTTTTTCACTTGACATAGAGTATGGATTATGCTTACTAAAGTAGTTCAATTGTGGAAATTTCTACTGAAATTGAATTGAGTTCTTCTACTTTAAGCTATCTACACACTGTGCACATTAGATTCCGATTATAAGATGAAAAGCTATTTCCCTCTTGACCTAGGATAGTTTTGGAACTTAGTATATTTGACCTCATTTGATAAAAAGTGAAACACCCTGCAAAAGGCCAATGAGCCTTTGAAATAAAGAAAGTTGTTTGCTTGCCTTGAAACCCGAGCAAGGTCTGAGGGGTATATGGTGAAAATCTTTAAAGCCTGGTGCCCTAAACCTTAATTGGTTGGGAGTCACCGACCTCAATGCTCGTTATAAGGGTGAATAGGTAGAGTTAGCATTTGGTAGATGCTTGGGTATTAGAAATTCATTCTTAAAAGTCCGGGAAAAATCCGAGGAGCTAGTGGTTGAAAGATCCTTAAAGCTTGGTGCCCTAAACCTTAAGTGGTTGGGAGTCATCGATGGATCCCCATTACATGGACAATTCAGAAAGAGTACCCCATTAAGCTACTGCCTTCTAAAAAAAAAAAAAAAAAAAAAAAAAAAAAAAAAAAAAAGAGAAAGAAAGGTGTGTTCTTTTCTTATGGATTTTGGTCAGATTGCTAAAGTGCTGAAAAGAGATAGGTTGGGGGGTGAGATTAGTAGCATATTATTCTCGGAAGCTAAGGAACCAATACACATAGATTAATGTGGAAGACTAAAGTTTGATTCTTAGAAAGTGGAAGTGATTTTAAAACTTCAGTTTGCATAATGCACTCCCTAGATTGACAGTGCTTAGCATAGTTGTTATGACTCTTGTTGAGATTTGGGTTTGTATTTCTTTAATGATTCATGTGAGAAATAGATCATCATGCCACTTGAGAATTGATTTTGTTTAGCATGATGTTGTAAATTTTAGATTAGTTTGCTTTTTATTTTCATTTTTCTCTCCTTTATTGCTAAGGGACTAGCAATATGTCGGTTGGGGGGAGTGATTACTACTCAAAAAGTGCAATTTGATTAGCTTATAATCAATCCTTTTTACCACTTTTGAGTAGTAGTTTAGGCCTTTTAACTCAATTGGCATGTTAAGGGTCCTTGAAAGCAATTTTACTCATTTTGTGCAAGTTTTGGTGTTTTTGTTAGTATTTTGATCACCAAAGCAAGTCAAGTTTGAGGAGAGCTATGAGGAATCGTGGGCAAAGCTTAGAATTCATTTGCCAAGGTGAATCCGGATTGCTAGGAGAAAAAGCAATGAGGATCAGCTATGGAGCATGTTCTTGATGACAGTCGTAGCAGCCACTTTTGGGGCACTTCCTGAAGTCCAAATGATGCATGCTATATACCATTTCAAAGCTCAGGAAATCAACAATCCAATGCTTCAAACGGTGTGCGATTTGGAGTTGAATTGAGGAAGTTGCAGCTGTTACAAGCAGATCAACCAAAAGTGCTGCGAAGTCAGCCTTTTGTTGCGAAGTGATTTCGCAACACTTTTGTACAGTAGAATGCTTCTCCTTCTGACGATGCCCAATTCATACCGCGAGAGGGAAGCTTGGAACATCAAGATGGAAGCCAACTTCGCAAGCCTTCAGTAATGGCTTGGTGTTGCGAAAATATTTCGCAGCCCTCCTAGGTGTCTGCGAAATTTCGCAACAACCATTTTCCTCCTGCGAAATGCCTCCTGAAGACTTCCGACAATTTGCTACCGACATTGGGAGATATTTTCCATTAGATTTTTGTTGTCTAAATCCCAAAATACTCCTTGTAAACCTCCAATTACATGATTCCTTAGTTTTTAAGTTAGTAAAAAGACCAAATATCTTTGTAACAATTAGTTTTATATTATGTTCATATATATACCTCTTGGGAGCTTGTTCCAGAGGGAGGCGTTGCGAGAGGAGTATGTAAGATTTTGGTAAGGAAGTAAAGGTCTTTTCTTTCTACTGCCTTACCTTCTCACTTTGTATTTTTACTTAATATTAAGTTATGAACTCTCCGAGGAATTTTCCCCAGAGAATGAGTAACTAAACTTTCAATTCCTTGGAGTTAAGGTAGCCGGGGGAGGTTCCAAGTGCAAGAATGCAAAGCTTTGTGGTTTTAGTTAGTAATGAATAGGAAGTGAAATCCTTTAGTGATTTCAATGTTTTTAGTTAACTTAAAACACCCGGGAGTCACCTGGGCCAACACTTGGTAAGGCAAGTGATTTCTCACCATGGAAATGCACTAGTTTACCCCGTGCGAGCCTCTCGGTAGGTGACTTCGGTGGTAGGATTTTCTAGAATAGCCAACACTTGATAAGCTTTTGGACTCCTAGGAGGCATCCATTAGTTATCTCTTGCGAGCTTTTGACGGGTAATCCAAGGTTAAGGATCACCTTGAATGGTTGAGGCTTAGTGAGAGGCTTAAACCATTGCAAGTTGCATCAGTGAGAGAATTAAAGTGAAATCCAATTGAAGGATGAATCTGTACCGCACCAACTAGAGAATTAACTATACGTTGAATCTCTAACTTGAGGAAAGGAACCATCTGACCGGAGCTTTGTCCTTTGCATGAGGAACCACCCCAGTGAACCTAAATCTTCAAGGAATGTTTTTCTTCCTAAGTTATTCCAAACTTCTATTAAGTCAACTAGTTTAAGTCTAAACCATCACCAACCTAAGTTTGTGTTTTACTTCTTAAGCTAACCATGAAAGGAAACAAGACCAATTCACTTGGAATTGGTATCATTGAGTGCTTGTGAATCATTCCCAGTGAACGATCCTAAGGCCACTATACTATAGTAGCTTTTTATTTGCTACCCTAGTGTATGGTGTTAAAGGTATAAATTTTGTTGATCAATCCCTCATCCAAGGAGCACCAGCTGGATACTAATCAGCTGAGACACCAAGTGGGCACGAATCAACCTTCATCAATCAAGCAAAGTATATAAGAGATCTCCTCAAAAGGTTCAATATGGAGGAAGCCAAAACAATGAAGACTCCAATGAGTTCATCCATCAAGCTTGACATGGATGAGAAAGGTAAGCTCGTCAACTCAACTATGTATAGAGGCATGATAGGTCCTTTGCTATATTTGACCGCTAGTAGACCCGACATCATGTATAGTGTATGCTTGTGTGCTAGATTTCAATCTTGTCCTAAGGAATCTCATTTAAGTGCTGTAAAACGAATTCTTAGATATTTAAAAGGGACTATGGACATAGGCCTATGGTATCCTAAGGGTGATAACTTTGAATTAATTGGATACTCGGATGCCGACTTTGCCGGTTGTAAAGTTGAGAGGAAAAGCACTAGTGGCACTTGTCATTTCCTAGGACACTCACTTGTTTCATGGCATAGTAGGAAGCAAAATTCGGTAGCTTTGTCTACGACGGAAGCCAAATACATAGCAGTCGGTTTATGTTGTGCACAAATCCTTTGGATGAAACAAACACTTAGTGATTTCAATTTGATTTTTGAGCATGTTCCTATAAAATGTGATAACACTAGTGACATAAACATTTCAAAAAATCCGGTACAACACTCTAGGACTAAGCATATAGAGATAAGACATCATTTTCTTAAAGACCATGCACAAAAGGGTGACATTACACTTGAATTTGTAATCACAAAAGATCAACTTACCGATATTTTTACAAAACCCCTAAGTGAAGAGCAATTTGTTGATATTAGAAGACAACTAGGGGTGATTTCTTTATGATCAAATGATTGCTTGATGAATTCTTGTTGATATTACTCTTGAATATACCATATGATTGCGTGAAATTCATATCATATGCATCATATAGAAATAATCATAGGAAAGAGGTCAAATTTTGACCAAAAATCAAAATTCCCGTGGCATTGGACATAAAAAATTGGGGATTTCAACTGAAAAGTGTAGGGGGAGGATCACGAGACAAGAAAATGCAACAAAATTTGGAAAAATTTACCGTTGACCACGACTGTTGACCGTTGACCGTTGACCAATCGGTCGACCGGTTCGTCGGGGCTGGGAATTTAAAACGCCCCACCGCGCTTCATTTCTCACATTTCATCCTTCATAGCTTGCCACCCCTTCACATACCTACTTCTAGAGGCCATTTTGGGTTAGATTTTGGACTGATTAAAGGCTTGGACTTGTTTTTGGGACGGATTTGAGCTAGGGCTTTGATTTGAAACCCAGGGTTTCAGCTTTTGGGAGCCTCTCCTCTCTGCACCGTGCACCTTAGGATTATTTCAGCTTCTTCTCCGCGCGCCTAGGGCTTCGGGTTTGTGATTGCTCATTCTCGTTTCATTTCCTTCTCTCTTTGGACTCCTTCTCATTTCAGTTCATTGATGGCACCAAGGCGAGAGACGGGCACCTCTAGGGCTCAGGGCAAGCGCCCTATTGAGCCATCTCAGCCCGAGCAGATTGAGGCTCGCCGAAAGACCAGGTATGACACGACACTCTTCAGTTCGAATGAAGACTATTAGCGCTACAAGTAAAAATTTGCCTAGAGGAAAGTCATCTCAGGGAGAAGTGTCAATTTCTCCCAACTTCAGCACTTCGGCTTTGAGGGGCTATTCAGACGGATGGGATGGCTACCAGTAGTGACGATTTTTTAGCCGATCTTCCCAACTCTGGTGCGGGCTTTTTATTCTCGGGCGACCTACGGGCTTGGAGGACCCGTATTGTCCACTGTGAGGGGAGTTGAGATCAGATTGAGTCCCGAGAGTATTTGCCGCATTCTCGACATCCCTTCAATTGGACTCCGAGTGTATGAGGCCAAGGTGTGGCCCACTGTTTCGGGATTCGAGCGTAGAGAGGCTGTTCAGAGGTTGTGCGAACTAGCCAATCCCTAGGGAATGGGCAAACCATCGGCTCACAGCCTGACCATGACCATCCGAGTCCTTCACCACATGATCTGCTCTATTCTCTTGCCACGTGGAGGACATCGAGACGAGGTCTCCTACCTTAAGGCTTTTATTGTGGACTCGATCCTCACCAGGAAACGGATTCACGTGGGATACCTGATGATGATGCATATGATCTCCTGCGTTGAGAGCACGACATGAGTACTCCCCTACAGCCGCTTCCTTACCCGAGTTTTCAAGGATGCCGGGGTCGACCTAAGTAGAGAGACGGATTTCGAGGCCCTCACCAGCTATGACACGTATGATGAGCAGTCTTTGGGGCGCATGAAGTTCGAGAAGGCACCCGATGGCTCCTAGGTTAGGAAAGCCGAGTGACAGGCCCGGGGACAGGATCATATACATCCCGGAGTAGAGGAGGAGGCCTAAATCAGAGAGATAGAGGATGGGTTGGACCCTCAGAGGGACTTTGAGCAGAGAGGGCCCGAGCTTGACATTCCCCCTCCACCTCAATAAAAGAGAATTCATGTTGAGGCTACCTTATCAGAGCCTATGATGACTGAGCCATCTTTCATAGCAGGACCATCATCTCAGCCATCATTTACCGAGCTACCATCTCAGGCACCTCACGCTCCTGATCATGCGCCTTGGATGGATGTCTCCTCTCAAATCAGCTCTCTTGGGACTCGTATGGAGGAGCTTGCCTTAGTCCATGACTCTCGCTTCTACTCTATGGAGGAGCACCTGGATCAGTATCAGACTGGAGTCACTTCTCGGTTTGATCACTTCCAGCAGCAATTTGAGCGCATAGAGGAGCATATGGATCAGTAGCAGACTACATTCGAGCATCTCCAGCAGTGCATTGATCGTATTGAGAGTCTTCAGGCGAGTCAGCATGAGGAGATGATGGCATACCTTCGCTCTGTGTTTGTTCCTCCACCCCTTCAGCCTTGAGACTATCTAGACATCCCCCTCCGTTTCTTTTTTATGTTGCCAAAAGGGGAGAAATTTATAGGATCTAGGAGACCCTCATGCATGTCATTGTTATCATTGTCATATCTATCTTGTTGTACATGTGAGGTTTCCATATATATATATATATATATATATATATATATATATATATATATATATATATATATATATATATTTTATGATCCATTGTTCATTTTTCGTGTTTTACATTACTTCCTATTAAAAATCGTTTAATTGATCCATGATTGGTTTGAGTGGGAGATTTTTTTCTCTCCTAGATAACCAAGGTTTGTCATCATAAAAAATGGGGAGATTGTTAGCCCAAGGGTTCTCTTAATCGGGTTTTGATGATAATAAACCATGGTTAAGTGACTAATTGGTTTAATGTTTAAGAAACTCAGGTATAAACTCGAAAATTCATCAAATGACCAAATGGATGCAAGATCGAGTTGCTTGGAAGACTTGTGATCATAGGAAACTAATGTAAGATGAATGTATGAGTGTACTTAGGATTTTCATACGTTTCATGCATCTTAGAAAACTCGATTTATTCTTTAAAAAGTCAATTTCATTAAAATCCGAGTTTTTAACTAATTTACCTTAGGCAAAATGTTTCAAAATTTGCTTAATAATTTACCTAAAGACCTTGCCTAAGTGTTAGAAAAGAAAGGAATAAAAAAATAGGTTTTCGGGGCCAAAAAGGCTCAACCGGTCGAGGTTATGGCCAACCGGTCAACCGGTTGAGGAACTGGTCGATCGGTTGTGGTCGTCCGGTCGAGGACTGGTCGAGGAAGGTCAAAAACCTTCTCTCTCTCCCAGTAGCTTTCTCTTCCCGGTCGAGGTGATTCGAGGTCCGGTGATCAGTCGAGGTCTGGTTGAGGCAACGGTAACCTGTCATGCAGTAAATGCTCCAACGACTAGTGAACCGGTTGACCCCTAGCTCAACCGGACGAGGTTACCTTTTTCTGTTTTTGACTCCCGAGCTTAGAAACCTATAAATTGAGAGCTCCACTTCATTTATTGAGAAGAGAACACTTGCATTCAAAGCCTACCTACCTGTTCCTGATCAAAAAGCTCTTATTTCTTTCATAGTACATTAAATCACCACTTGCATATCCTTTAGTGCACTCTTGTTTGTCATCCCACCTTTGTCTTGTATTTGAGCCATCTTTAAGCTAGGTTGAGTGATTATATCTTGTAACAATCTGAGTGTTAAAGCCTTCAAGAGGGTTGAATCTTGAAGAGGTTGTGTAAGAGCCCATTGGAGCCGGAATCCAAGTGTAAGAAGATTGGAAGCTTGGTTGAAGCTTCAAGTTAGTGGAACCTTCACTCGGTTAGGAGGTTGAGGAGAGTGGACGTAGGCAAGGAAGTGCCGAACCACTATAAACCCGAGTTTGAATTCTCTAAACTCTATTTCTTTACTTTGCTTATATTTTGTTTAAATTTGTTGTGATTGAAAAGATTTTAAAAACCCAATTCACCCTCCCCCCTTTTGGGTGTTTTTCTTAACTAAGCATAGCCTTTGTTTTCTCATACATGATTGAGAAAAGAGCCAACAAATGTAACATCCAACAACCATATTTAACTACACGTGATATGGCAAATATATTTTTATAAAAATTAAATAATTTATTTATTAAAAATTTCTAATACATTTTAAATAAAACTAGAAGTGAAGCGAAGTACAGTACCAAATTGGTATATATCTAGAAAAATGTGATTAATTGTGTCGTGTTACATGTTTATCAAAGTCTAATTTCATTGTTTTATATTTTGGCTTTATTATTTTATAGCTTACTTTTTTGTTTGTAATACTTTCAATTTTTTATACCTTGATTCTAATCATTTGTATCATTATTTAAATACTTTAATTTTTCAATACACTTCTCAATGATCAAGAAGCAAATTAAAGCTTAACAAATCTCCCAATCAATTTACTTATATTTGTACAAATCAAGCTTTCAAGGTTTAAAAAATTAAGAATGCTACATATGGTTAGGGGTGTAAATAAGATTGGTTTGGTTCAGTTTTCGTGATTCGGTTTTGATCCAACTTAATAACCTTTTTTAATCCTAAACCTAGTTGTAGTTTTGAACCAAAATCCCATTAATTTGAGTTTATGTTAAGCCCTAAGTCTAATTTGTTTTTAGAATTAATTGAAACTAACTTGGATTTGACTTTAAAAATATATTAAATGCATGTAGAATTAATTTGACCATAATATAAAAAAAATTACTTTAATAGAATCTAATATAAACAAATTTATCAAATATAAAACAATTATATATAAGTTTTACAATATCAATTTGGTTTGGTTTTTATCGATTAGAAGACAAGAAAATTGAAAATCCAACTGGCAAAATCGGTTTTCAAAATTTTCTAATCGAATTGACCTTTTTTATTTTTTATTTTTTATTTATTTTTGAAAACTAAATGAATATGATCGGTTTTAGTTGGTTTTGATCGGTTTGTTGGTTTTATGGGTTTCGCTTACACCCCTATATACGGTGAAACTCCTTTTAAAATAAACTTCAACTTGAGAAGGTTCTCAAAAATTTGAATTTAATTTAATTTCTAAATTTTAATTAAAATATTTTTAGTTTAGATATTTTCTTTACTTGAGACCAAAAAAAAAATGCCAATAAAAACCAACTTGACATTTAGTTCACTAGAATAATAGCAATACCAACAGGCAACAACATGTGATGAGTGCAAAGATCTATTCTCGAGGTTTGTTATTGTCGATCATCCTTCTTCATATCGTACGTACGCGTACACCTTATTATGATATGATCTCTACTGAAGATCTGTTATTTTCCATGCATAACAATATCCTTCTAAATGGGAAAGAGACATGCATTAGTCCTAACAGAGAACGTAATTATGTTAATAGGCTTCCTCTAGTGCAAAACCAAGCTCTTGCAGTACCAATTGAGCCTTATCCTGAATGAGCTTCCACAGACTGTCAAAATGCCTAGTCTCAGTCAATGTGGAGCCAATTGCACAGCGTATGATATAGATCCCACCCACCACTGCATGAGTCATGAATGCACATCCACTTCCATTAACAGCCATTAGCAGCCTTGAGTGTAGCTCTGTGTCCTCCCCTTCTTGTTTGGGCCTCAGTCTGAAGCACACCAGTGCAAACCTTCTCGGCACCACAACCTCAAATCTGGGGTCTTTGGCTACATGTGCCTCGAATCGCCTGGCCAAGTTTACATTGCTGCGTATATGGAACATGAGGTTGTGCAAGCCATGCCTGCGAATCACCACCCAAACTTTGATCGCCCTGAATCTTCTACTTAGTGCTACTTGCCAATCTCTGTAGTCTATGACCTTCTTTGATTCGCTTGCATTGTTCCTCAGATACTCAGGAGCAGTTGATAATGAATCCACAAATAGATTTGGTTCTTTAATCCATAGACAATAGTAGTCCATGTTGGTGAGGAGCCATTTGTGGGGGTTATACTAATCGAGTCTGCAAGTTCAACCCCATTCAAATGGGGCCTGAATTCGGGACATATACAGGCACTTCCTGCATAAGCTGCATCAATGTGGAGCCATACCTTGAAGTCCTTTGCGACGTGCCCTAGCGCCTCAAGAGGATCAACAGCCCCAGAGGATGTGGTTCCCACAGTGGCACAAAGAAACAATGGAACAAGGCCAACTCCAATGTTCTCCATTGCTGTGTGAACATCGTCTGGGCATAGTGCAAAATCATTTGAAAATGACATGGGGAGGCTTCGAAAATTTGAGATTGGAATACCGACCAACTTGGAGGCCTTTTGAAGGGTGGAATGTGTTTGATCAGAACCATAGACCACCAACTTAGTTATTTTAGGATGGCCAATCTTTTTGAGAACTTTGTCCCTTGGAGCAGCTAAACTACAAAGTATGGCCTCACATGTACTTCCATGCAAGACACTGCCACCACCTCCTAAGAAAAGAAATGAAGGTGGAAGCATGAGCATTTTCCCAACCCAATCCATCGCAATGGATTCGAGTTCAGTGGCTGTAGGAGAAGCAATCCAGTTGAAGCCTACCACATTAAGTCCAGTGCAAAGCATCTCACCAAGAAAGCCAGTAGTGCTAGCATTTGCTTGGAAATAGCCAAAGAAGTTGGGACTCTGCCAGTGAGTGAGGCTTGGAATGATGCTATCTGATACTTCCTTTTAGGATGTTTTCCAAGGGCTTGGAGAATATGGGGCACTGTCCGGACAATGGTTCACTAGGTACCTAGAATCGACTTGACTTTGAACAAGGTACTTCTCCACATTTCTATAGTAATCAGCAATGAAATCGACTAACTTTTTGGACTCCTCGGAGAAACTCTGTGGATCCAGGGGGCTAAAGTTGTTCAAGGAGAGGCATTCATTGTAACAAAAATGAAAAAAACTGCTGAAATTGCCTTGTTGTTAGTGGGATATGGTTGTATGTTCTCAAACATCTGAAAGGCCATTTATAAGAGTGGCCTCACATAAGAGTGACTGTTCATGTCATGCCCCAAAACCCACTTCAAGGGTATGATGGTCATTTCAAACCTCAAGCCCAAAGACTCAAAGTGAAAATGACACAAATATTCATCTTGTAACTATAAATTATCAACTACCAAATTCATGTTCAGAGTAGTAGAACAAAATTTCTAAAATCTTCAAATCTTAACTTTAAAACTAACACATCAACCAAAGTGTTATTTTCCAAATAACTTAAAACTCAAATAATCTAAACAGGAATTAAATTTTAACATCTAAATAATATTGTCCAAAATAAAGTTTGAACCAAAATCCTAGCTAACAAAGAAAAATTCCTAGCCTAGCCATCACTCCTTGCCCGAACTAAAAGCACCTAAAAAACTATCAATGAAGGGGAATGAGCTTAAATCCGAATAAGGAATAGTCGGCGACAAGCGGAATGAGATAGTGTTCCGAAAGGTCACCTTATTGAGTGCTCGATAGTCTACGCATGCTTCTCCTAAAAAAGAACAGGTGTGCCATACAGTGACTTGGTTGAAGCAAGCCCATATCCAATAGCTCTTTCAACTTTTTCCTTAGTTTTGCCAACTCAGTCTGTGACATGCGATAAGGTGCATGAGTTGGTGGCCTTGTGGCCAACACAAGGTCCATGATCAACTTCCTTTTAATATAATTTCATGGATCAAACATTTTCAATTAACATTATAAACAGGAGATATAACATATAATCATTTTCATAAAAACTTTTGAATTCAACATGCTATTACATTCAAAACTTTTTAACCAAACATTTTTACATTTATGTCAAAACAATTTCATATCAAAGTCAAATCAAATATATTCAAAATATTTTTACTCTGGTTATCGAATAATAAATGGTGCCCAATTATATGGGACTTCACAAATGAGCGATTAACCTCAAATTTGTTATTTTTAAGATGGACAAAACCAAAGGTCAATAATAATAACCCATTGACTAGAGCCATAAGGTCAACTATTATAACCTATTGACTAGTGCCTCAAATTCCAAAATCCAGAAACATCGCAATTCTTATTATTATTATTTTCATTTTCTTTTTCCAATCTAAAGCTTCCACAAACCATTTGTTTATTTATTTTCTAAATCTAAAATTTCTTTTGTTCCATCGATTTTTCATTTTAAATTTACTTATTTATTTTTTCTATTCAATTGAAAATTTTGAACTTTTCATATCTTCATCAATAAATCAACCTATACTCACAAATTTCCAAACTTTTTGATCTAAAAGTTAAATAAACAAATCCTAATCTAAATTGGAATTTTTCAAAGAATATCTAATATGTTCAAAACTAATTAAGAAATCTAAAATATTAATATGGGGGTTAGAATCTTATATAAAAAAGTGATCTTCAAACCTAAACTTCCAAATCTTAAGTTCTACGTTTCCCTTACACTTTCTCATCTTTGTGATCTTTGTAATCTCGGTGTAAAAGGATTTTTTTGAATAGAGAATACAATAAATATTGAATTTATACCTAGGGATTTTAATATGAAAAAACCTTTTTACTCTTATTAAATTAAATTATTATTATTATTTTTCTAAATTATGGTTTTACCCCCTAAATTGGGTTTGGGGGCATCAACAAAAAAGGTTTTCAAAATGAAGACTATATTTAGGCTGCTTGGCTTCTGTGATATAATGGGTTAATAACATGGAAATACTAACATGACCGTATTATGTAAAGATCCTCTTGGAGTGCATAAAGAATTGCTTTGAGCTAAAGTTGTGGAGATATCATTTTATGGTTATTGGTCTCATCGAATAAAAGGCATCATCCTATGATCCAAATTGTATTGCATGATTATTTGAATGTATTCCTAGTAATTATGAGAGTTTCAACTAATGGAAAATGATAAAGTTATGTTCGTGCAGCTATTTTTTTTTGCAAAAAAATATTATTTATCTCCCTTAGTCTTTCATAAATTTTAAATCTTCTTGATCTTTATTATAATTTGGCAATTTTATATAAATCCCCACTTCAACAAGAACTGTTTCCTTCTTTCTCTCAAGGTTTGTCCTAAAAGAACTATTTTATGCATTCCTTAATACCTTAAATTTGTTTTAGATTTTAATGTTCTGAATAATAATAATAACAATAATAATAACAATAACACCTACTCAGATGGAAGGTCTTCATTGTTTCAGTCGAGTAGGTTGTGCTCTTATTATTTTGGATTTTGAAGTTCTAAATAATAACTTGTACCAACTCATATGAAAGATCTTTATTGTTTTATCCGAGTTGTTCTAAATAATAACTTGAACCTATTTAGATGGAAGGTCTCTTTCTTGTTTTATCCGAGTAGTTCTAAATAGTAACTTGAACCTACTTAGATGGAAGGTCTTTATTGTTTTGGTCAAGTAGGGAATCTCTTGAACTATGTAAATTATTGTGCTCAGATAATAAGGTACATCACAAAGTTATGAAATATGTATAGGTACAAAGTTATGGTTGAAGATGAATAGTTTATACATAAAAAAGTTTTTGAATAAATAGTTGTTGCTCTCTACACAGTAAATCCATTAATGATAATCTTCATGATCTAGAACATAATAATCATAACAAAGGATACATGGTAGTACTACAAGGATCTTGACTAGTTTTTAGAAAAGAAGAAGAAGAAAACAATAATAATAAACTCTGACAGCAACAACAACAACATTCGAACTAGCCTTTTATTGCTTTTATTTTGGTTCAAAATTTATATTTTCATCAAACCTATGGATTCATTCATGTTTTGCACAGTTGTACTATGTTTTCAATATGAAAAGTCACACTCAAACCTTAAAATATGAGCAATTACATTCACAAATAATATAAAATAGATGAACAGTATATGTATTGTCAATATCTTAGTATCTACAAGTGTTTATCGGCTATCCTTGTCGGGATTAATTGTCCAATCTTCAAGTAGGAAAAAAGCTTCAATGCATCTGAGAAAACTATAATGCTCTTTATTTTCCTCTTTATCCATCTTGAAAATGAAATAACACTTACTAATAATTATTTCTTAAATAAAAAATGTAGCTAAGTTTTAGTAATAGAAACTTCTTACTTTGGAATGTTTTCATTTTCCTCCAACCTTATCGTATAATTTAGATGTTTGGTAAGCCATTCCTATTATGGATTTAAAATTCACTACAAGAAAAAAGACCTACCTTGACATATATATGATTTTTTGACATGAAGGTTTTATATGTCATTGTAGGTTTTTTCCTAGGGTTATGTTTGGTCTTGGAAAGTACCAAAGAAAGAAAAAAAAATGCAAAAGAAAATGGATTTCTTATGCTTAGTTTCACTATATATTTTAAATATATATATATATAATTAAAATTAGTTAGCAATTTATACATTTTAAAATTATTTAATCTTTATATAATGGAGAAAATGAAGTGAAGTGAGTTTGAAGAAACATATAAAAATAATTTATTAATTTTAAATTTATTTTTTATTTTCCTTAATTTTTTTTCCATCCACTTTTTTTTTTTTTTTTTTTTTATATATTTTCCCTCAAATTTTTCAAGAATCAAACATAGCCTAAAAGATAATGAATTAAGTAAATTAGGTAGAAGGAACATTAACATTTGTGGAAAAAAAAGAAAATAATTTTGACAGATAAGATAACGAGTGTAACTTGACATAAATTATAAGTGAAGTTAACACTTCAAAAAATATGGGTCAGTGTAAATGAGGGAGATACCTTGACATGTGCTAGTTTAAGAGTCAAGGCAGTCAAATCAATTAAATGTTATGGTTTAAACTATAAAAGGTAGTCAAATCAATACGGATCAATGTAAATTAGTCAAATCAATTAAATGTTATGGTTTAAACTATAAAAGGTAGTCAAATCAATATGGGTCAGTGTAAATGATGGAGATACCTTTACATGTACTGGTTTAAGAGTCAAGGTAGTCAAATCAATTAAATGTTTTGGTCTAAACTATAAAAGAAGCACTTAGGAATTTTTTAGTTTTTTCTTCGTCCAAAACCTGATATCCATCTCTTGAGAGCTAAATATTGGAACTATGAACACATTTGCAGTTATGGCTAGTGGAAGGCAAAACTAGCTTCATCGGCTGATGGTAAGCCCAACATCACTAGTCAACAAGAAGTCCAAGGAACACTTATCAACAAAAAACTGGAGCATTAGTGAGACGTACTACGTTGAAGAGCTTCAAAGCTGAGTGCGTCGTTGCAAGGGTTCGAGCACTTTAAATCTACATTGCTGAGGAGCTATTTAACCGACTACATATGTATAGGCATATGTCCTTCATATACTTTGTGCATTGTAGCTGTGAACAAGGTACTTCTCCACATTTCTATAGAAGTCGGCAATGAAATCGACTACCATTTTGGACTCCTCGGATAAACTCTGTGGATCCAGGGGTCTAAAGTTGTTCAAGGAGAGGGCATTCATTGTAACAAAAATGAAAAAACAAACTGCTAAAATTGCCTTGCAGTTAGTGGGAATAAGGTGTATGTTCTCAAATATCTGAAAGGCCATTTATAAGAGTGCCCTCACATAAGAGTGTTCATGTCATGCCCCAAAACCCACTCTAGGGGTATGATGGTCATTTCACATCTCAAGCCCAAAGACTCAAAGTGAAAATGACACAAACATTCATTTTGTAACTGAAAATTACCAATTACCAAATTCCTGTTCAGAGTAGTAGAAAAAAATTTCTAAAATCTTCAAATCTCAACTTTAAAACTAATACATCAATCAAAGTGTTATTTTTCAAATAACTCAAAACTCGAATAATCTAACCGGGAATTAAATTTTAACATCTAAACAATATAGTCCAAAATAAAGTTTGGACCAAAATCTTAGCTAATAAAGAAAAATTCCCTAGCCTAGCCATCACTCCTCGCCTAAACTAAGAGCACTTGAAAAACTATCAATGAAAGGGAATGAGCTCAAAGCCGAATAAGAAATAGTTGGCGACAAGCGGAATGAGATAGTTGTTCCGAAAGGTCACCTTATTGAGTGCTCGGTAGTCAACACATGCTTCTCTTGAAAAAGAATAGGTGCCTCATACGGTGACTTAGCTAGTTGAAGCGAGCCCATATCCAACAGCTCTTTCAACTTTTTCCTTAGTTTTGCCAACTTAGGCTATGACATGCGATAAGGTGTACGAGTTGGTGGCTTTGCGACCGACACAAGGTCCATGATCAACTTCCTTTCAATATAATTTCAGGGATCAAACATTTTCAATTATAATTACAAACAAGAGATATAACATATAATCATTTTTATAAAAAAATTTGAATTCAACATGTTATTACATTCAAAACTTTTTAACCAAACATTTTCATATTTATGTTGAAACAATTTCATATCAAAACTAAATCAAATATATTCAAAATATTTTTACTCTGGCTATCAAATAATAAATGGTGCCCAATGATATGGGACTTCACAAATGAGCGATTAGCCTCAAATTTGTTATTTTTAAGATGGATAAAACCAA
The DNA here is from genome assembly GCA_037355405.1 of Vitis amurensis. Lineage (NCBI taxonomy): Eukaryota > Viridiplantae > Streptophyta > Magnoliopsida > Vitales > Vitaceae > Vitis > Vitis amurensis. Next base: position 16,174,844 of record CM074679.1, read on the forward strand.
AGGTCAACCATTATAACCCATTGACTAGGGCCATAAGGTCAACTATTATAACCAGTTGACTAGTGCCTCAAATTCCAAAATCCAGAAACATTGCAATTCTTATTATTATTATTATTATTATTATTTTCCTTCTCTTTTTCCAATCTAAAGCTTCCATAGACCATTTATTTATTTATTTTCTAAATCTAAAATATCTTTTGTTCCATCGATTTTTCATTTGAAATTTACTTATTTATTTTTTCTATTCAATTGAACACTAAAAAATTTCCAAACTTTTTGATCTAAAAGTTAAATAAACAAACCCTAATCTAAATTGAAATTTTTCGAAGAATATCTAATGTGTTTAAAACTAATTAAGTAATCTAAAATATTAATATGGGGGTTAGAATCTTATATAAAAAACTAATCTTCAACCCTAAACTTCCAAATCTTCAATTCTACGTTTCCCTTACACTCTCTCATCATCGTTGTGATATTTTTCTGATCCCGGTGTAAAAGGAATTTTTGAATAGAGAATACAAACAATATTGAATTTATACATAGGGATTTTAATATGAAAAAACCTTTTTACCCTTATTAAATTAAATTAATTATTTTTTCTAAATTATGGTTTTACCCCCTAAATTGGGTTTGGGGCATCAACAAAAAAGGTTTTCAAAATGAAGACTATATTTAGGCTGCTTGGCTTCTGTGATATAATGGGTTAATAACATGGAAATACTAACATGACCGTATTAAAGATCCTCTTTGAATGCATAAAGAATTGCTTTGAGCTAAAGTTGTGGAGATATCATTCTATGGTTATTGGTCTCACTGAATATAAGGCATCATCCTATAATCTAAATAATAATAATAATAATAATAATAATAATAATAATAATAATAATAATGATGATGATGATGATAATAACGCCTACTCAGATGGAAGGTCTTTACTGTTTCAGTCGACTAGGTTGTGCTCTCCTGAACTATGTAAATTATTGTGCTCAGATAATAAGGTACATCAAAAAGTTATGAAATATGTATAGGTACAAAGTTTTGGTTGAAGATGAACAGTTTATACATAAAAATGTTTTCCAATAAATAGTTTTTGCTCTCTACCCAGTAATGTATATCCATTAATGATAATCTTCATGATCTATAACATAATAATAATAATAACGAAGGATACATGGTACACAACAACAACAACAACAACAACAACAATAATAATAATAATAATAATAATAATAATAAGAAGAAGAAGAAGAAGAAGAAGAAGACACCTACACCTTCCCACAAATTGGGAATGAAAAATGGATTAGAATAATCAACAACATTCGAGCTAGCCTTTTATTGCTTTTATTTTGGTTCAAAATTCATATTTTCATCAAACCTTTGGATTCATTCATGTTTTGCACAGTTGTACTATGTTTTCAATATGAAAAGTCACACTCAAACCTTAAAATATGAGCAATTACATTCACAAATAATATAAAAAAGATGAACAGTCTAGACAATTATATATATTGTCAATACCTTAGTATCTATAAGTGTTTATCGGCTATCCTTGTCGGGATTCATTGTCCAATCTTCAGGTAGGAAAAAAGCTTCAATGCATATGAGAAAACTATAATGCTCTTTATTTTCCCTTTTATCCATCTTGAAAATGAAATAACACTTATTAATAATTATTTCTTAAATAAAAAATGTAGCTAAGTTTTAGTAATAGAAACTTCTTACTTTGGAATGTTTTCATTTTCCTCCAACCTTATTGTATAATTTAGATGTTTGGTAAACCATTCCTATTATGGACTTAAAATTCACTACAAGAAAAAAGACCTATCTTGACATATATATGATTCTTTGACATGAAGGTTTTATATGCTATTGTAGGTTTTTCCCTAGGGTTATGTTTGGTCCTGAAAAGTACCGAGGAAAGAAAAAAAATGCAAAGGAAAATGGATTTCTTATGTTTAGTTTCACTATAATTTTTTTTAAAAAATTAAATATAATTAAAATTAGTTAGCAATTTATACATTTAAAAATTATTTAATCTTTATATAATGGAGAAAATGAAGTGAAATGAGTTTGAAGAAACATATAAAAATAATTTATTAATTTTAAATTTATTTTTTATTTTCCTTCATTTTTTTTTTCTTTCAACTTTTTCTTTTTATTTTCTTTTCTTCACATTTTTCCTCAAATTTTTCGAGAACCAAACATAGCCTAAAAGATCATGACTTAAGTAAATTAGGTAGAAGGAACATTAACATTTGTGGAAAAAAAGAAAATAATCTTGACAGATAAGATAACGGGTGTAACTTGACATAAAATTATAAGTGAAGTTAACACTTAAAAAAATATGGGTCAGTGTAAATGATGGAGATACCTTGACATGTACTAGTTTAAGAGTCAAGGTAGTCAAATCAATTAAAGGTTATGGTTTAAACTATAAAAGAAGCACTTGTTTAAGTATATGGAGATACCTTCATATACTTTGTGCATTGTAGCTGTGAAAGAGAACCACAAGAAGCAAATAGAGAGATAAAAGTAGAAGAAGCTGCAAAGTGATTTCTAGTTTGACTTGTTTAGTACTTCTTTTAGGTTATTGGATTCATCTCTATTGTTTATTTTGTTTTTGAGCAATTGTAATTTCTACTCAATTTTTTTTTTCTTTTTTTGTAGAGCCTAGAGAAAGTGAGATGGCTGACAAGTCAAGGTGTTGAAGGCGGTGTTGAAGAAGCGGTGGGCTGGGGTTGAACCCAAATGTTTACTATTTTGTTTTTTATTGTTGGGTTTGTTACTTTTGTATTTGCTTTGGTGTCTTGGCTTCTAGGTTTGTGTTGAATTTCGATTTTTTTTTTTTTTTAATGATTTTTGGTGTAGGAAAGCATGCCCACAGAGGAGATTTTTTAAAACTTGAGGTATGACACCAATGAGCTAACCACAAAGGTTACTAATGAGTAATTGCCCATTTTTTGTTACAACAAGGCTTTTTGTAATAGTGTAGGGTTTATTTATAATAACCCTTTTTTTTGTGAAAAACAAAAATTCACAATTATAACCATCATAATTTTTTTAAAAAAATATCCATATACATTCATCCATGAGGCAATAGGATGAATAAAATACCCTGTAGAGCCATAGGTTAGCAAAAGCCTATTAGAACTGGTGAAGGTAAGTTTTATTGGTGGAAAAACAATCGAAAATCAGTATAGATGCAGCCTTGGGTGCACGTGCTCGAGTGCTCAGATTAGCGCTTGAGTGATGATGCTGAGTGCTCAAGTGCTTCAAGTGCTTGAGCAGTGCAAGTTGCTTCCAACACCCTCTTTAAAATGTTTTGGCACTGGAGGCTTATGATGACATATTGACAGTAAGGAAAGGGGCAGTGGCTGGAAATGGCTTTTTTGGATCTTTGTAATAGTGTAGGGTTTATTATTAAACTACCTACTAACCCTATTGTGTGTTGCAAGTATTGTTTTGGTAAATTCAGATGGTATTACCAAATTCATGCAATAGAATTCCAAAGGCCACGAGACCCATTATTTTATTTTATTATTTCTTTTATGCTATATTTATTTTTAGCTTGTGTTAGGAATTAATAAAATATTGGAAACGTGATTTAGGATTTTTTTTAAGAAATAAATTTTCATGAGAAGTTTTTCCAATGTTATTTAAAAGAGAAAAAAAAACTGACTGTTGTTAAAATATTATTTTTATTCTTTTTGGACTATCCACTTGGTTTTGGATAGGTGGTTCTTCAAGCTCTCCTCCATTGAGAAAAGAAGAAAACCACCTAGTCCTTTAGGTTTTTCCATTTTAAGAGATGAAGAACTATGTTGGATATGGATAGTTCAAGGATAAGGTTTTTCCACTCAAGAATTTGCTCCATATCTCCCTAATGAACATTCTACTCAGGAAGAGAAGGATGCTTGGCATAGTTGGCGGAAAACGAATTAGAGGACTAAGTGTATCATACTTGGGTCTTTGGATAATGAGCTACAACATTGACACATGTCAATTATAACAACTTATGATATTCTTCTTAGTCTCCATGAGATGTTTAATGGCAAGGGCAGGTCAGCTAGACAAGTTACATTTAAGACAATTATGAATGCTAAGATGTTAGAAGGAACCCCTGTTATGATCTAACTCTTTAACAAGATGAAGACCCTTGGAGTTGAGATGATCAAGAGGGAAACCTAGGTTGACATGGTTTTAGAGACCTTGTTAGATTGTTTCAAGCCATTCAAGCTTAACTATTTTATGAATAAGTTGGTCATGAGATTTAACTCATCGATATGTTGGTTTCATTTTCTCACTATTTAGTTACATTGATTGGGAAAGAAAAGAAAATGGGACTTGAATGCTTGATTTTGTTCTATTTTTAGAGAACAACAAAACTAAATAAATGACTCTATAAGATTCAATGAAGCAACGTACTTTTTTGGTTGTTATCAAATTAGGTTTTTTATTTTTTGTTTTTGTTTTGGCAATCAAACTGAGTAGTAATATTATTTTTATCTTTATGAACATTTATAAGTTTCCTAAAGGATTTTGGTGTTGTTTACTTCATGTTATAGTTAGATTTTCTAAGGAAAACATCCTAAATGGTAATTGGAATTATTACTCTGCTTCTCATCCATTCAACAATAAGTTTTATAGAAGAAAACAATGATGGCAATGCTATTTATGCTCTCATGGTTTGTCTTGCACCCAAAGCTAAGATATTTGATCAAGGCCTATGAATCGTAGAGGGATGTGACCTTTTGAATTAATTGTTGCTATGAGTTGTATGCATCTTCTACAATACACTTTACACTATTACAATAGAAAATTGATTTAGTTTAGCTTTAGGATTTCCATCTTGAATTTTGATATCATCATAAGTGAAATCATGGTGAAATTTGTAGGAAAATGCCATTTCCCTTCATAGTTAAAAAATTAAAGTTGTGATGGTTTAGATGAGTTTTTTTTTTCCTTGGAGAAAGATTATTTCCCCTTTATTTGGATCATCTTTTATGTTTGCCTCTTTTTGCATTTTCATAAAAATTATGAATTATTTTTAGTAAATGTAGGAAAACTAATTCATATCATCATCAAACTCAATTTTTTCTTTTGAGGAGACCTTTAATGCTATCTTTTTAGGTCTTGTGATAGATAGTAAAGTCATATCATAGGTTTAAAGAAAAGCACAAATTCACCTACGTACTCTCATCATGTCCATATTTTTCCTTTCTTCTATAGCAATCACTTTAAGTCTAGATCTCTCATAGAGAGATCTTAATATTTTTGTAACCACCTTAGAGCCAAGGATTCTTTGTCCTAGTTTAAAACATGAATTAACAATGTCTATAAGTTTAGAACTTAGAGAAGGTCCAATCCTCTTTCATCTTAATGTTTTCAAACTTAGCAATCAACATTTAAAGTTTAGACAACTTCACAATGAAATTGCCCTTATGAATTACTACCAAGATATCCCAAGCCTCTTTAGTGTATTTATCATTGTTTTAAAAACCGGACCGGATCGGATTGTCCGACCGATTGAATAGTCGACTGGTGAGATTTCCGGTTTGGTCCATCTCAATGAACTGTTTCATAGTCAAACCGGCATTGAATCATTCAAACCAACAGTTGAACTACTGAACCGGATAAACAATCTGGTTTTTTACAAACTGGCCAGACCTCAATTGCTACAAATATTTTTTTACTATTAAGAGGCCCATTATCCATCAGGCTCATTCCACACCCAATACTTTTAAAACTAAAACTAATTATAAGCCCATATTTGGTCCAAACCACTAGGCCCAAGCCAATGACAAGAAATGTTATAAAACTTATATTTAGGTCATGCCTCCAGGCCTAATTTGCTGGTAAGTTTGGCTTAGAAGGGATGTTGCAAGGTATTTATAGAGCACATAGAATTCACGTGCTTCCAATGTGGGACTGGGACTGATTAGAAGTAAAACATTGCTTCTTAGAGGGCACATGGATCTCTTAAATATTAAGGTTTGAAGTCTTTGAACCATTGAGCATTGCACCATATTTATTAAATGATGTTGTTAAAAAATATATACAATAAGAATCTCATATTAATGTTTTTATTTCATATTTTTATTATATAAAATCTTTAAAGAAATGTAAATATTTAAATTCTTGTTTATTTTTATAATAATAATATGATAATAATTATAAAAAATAATATAAATTAATTAATATAATAATTTTAAAACAATAAAATACAAAGATAAAAAGTTAAAATTAAATATTATAAATTTTTTCATCTTAAATATATCTTCATTCTTAAATATTACATATTTCTATTTAATAAAATTTAAAATATTAAACTTTATCATTTACTTTAATATACCAAATATAAAAATAAAACATTATTAAAATTTGTAATTTTATATTTTTTTTAATATTTTTATAATTATTTTTAATTTTATATAATATATAAATTATATATTTATTGCATCATCGATTCAACCATGGTTCGACCGCCGATCCGACTAGTGAACCATGAACTAATAATTTTTCCGGTTCAATGACCGATCTAATTCTGAAAACATTGGTATTTATAAATTGCAATTATGCAAAACCCATCGATCAGAACTAACATTGTTGAAAGTACAATAAAGAGCTTTGGCATTGGATTTATTTCCTTTATTGTCCATTTGTTCCATCCTTGCTTGGGCTTTAATTCATCTAAAGGTCTACCATTCTTGTCAACTAAGACCAATTGTTACCAACCATATTTCATTGTATTCCATACTTTTTTTCCTTAAATCTTCAACATTATCACCTTCCAAAGGAATGGTTCCAATACCTTGAATTTGATGGCTCTAAATCAGTTTGATTCCAAACTCTATGAGGTCAGAGTTGTCTTGAGACCAATAAGACCCAAGTAAGTTACATCTTAATTAGTAAGAAATAGAACAAAATTATCAATCTAAACTAATACATCAACAAATTATAAATAAAACTGTAAATTGAATGTCAAATTTAAAATCAACTATTTTAGTTACAAACCAACAATTCAAGGCAAATTCCAAATTGAAATCCTTAAAATATATTGTAAAACTAGAAAATTAATGTCTCTTCTACCTTTTTATGTCGAGAAGATGATGATAGAGATGAGATGATCTCTAGAGCTTCTTGATGTGTAATTGAATTCCCCTTTCCTTTTCTTAGATTTTTCTATTCTCACAAAACTCAAAAAAGTCTCCAGTTAGCAATAGATCAACTTTTTTCATTACACCCAACTATTTTGGCCCCATTTGCTATATGGTAGCTCTAGAAAAGTGCACATGGGATCATTTTGTGCCAATGTTGGCTCCAAGTGAGCTCTCTAACTTGGAATTTTGCAACTTGGAATTGTATGTGATGGATTGTTTAATTGTGTAAATACTTGAGTACAAAGACTCGAGGTAAGGTTTTCAACTTCAAGAAACATGCCCCAAGACCCACTATAAGGAAATTATGATTATTTCACACTTCAATCTCAAATATTCAAATGCAAATGACTCAAACAAATTTCTTATAATTAGAAAGTTATCAATTATCAAATACTTGTTCAAAGTAAATAAAAACATACTATAGTCCTCAAAAATTCATCTTCATGAAAACTAGCACATCAAACACTTTGCTATAATCCAAGAAACTTCAAACTCAAATAATCCAAACAGTCATCAATTTCTAATATTTAAAAATTGTGACAAAATAGAAGTCTAAAAAAAAAAAAAAATCCTAACAAAGAATGATTTCCATTCTAATCATTACTCTTCCCCTTAACTTACATAAAAATATTCAACAAAAGGGAATGGACTCAAAATCCAATAAGGAATATTGATATAGTTTCATAGGTAAAATTTTAAATCATGAATACAAATAGAATATACAATTTAGCAATCATTATCATAAAATGATTGAATTTTGAATATGTTAAGATATTTAAAATTATTTATGTTAATTCAAATTTCATATCAAATCAAAATTAAATTATTTCATAATATTCACTCTAGGTGTTAAATAACAAATTGTGCTTGATAGATGAGAAGTTACAAATGAGTGATTAGCCTAAAATATTATGCCTTTATAAGGTTGATGCAACCAAATTTTATTAGTATTAGTAACCTCTAACCGAACCCCCAGAGGCTGGGGTTTAATGCAATTACATTTCGTATCAAAGAATATAAAGGTAAACAATACTAACATTGTTAACAAGGGTCAAACAAACTAGAGTCAAACAATTGTGTATCATTTTATTTGAACTTACAAAAATTATAATATCTCCATTTTTTTTTGGTTATAAACAATTAAAATGATCTAAAAAATTTTCCATGCAAAATGGATTTGATCCATGTTATTCAAAACATTGTATATAAAAAGAAAAAGAAATATTTTCTTTTACCAAAATTTGTATTAATTTCTTTACCTCGAAGAAACACTCAAAATCCTAAAGAACTTAATCCTCACCTAAAATAACATTAAAAAAAAATATTACTATTGATTATTTATCTAAAATTATAATATAACAATCCTAATACTATTTTGTACTAAGATTAATATTCATTATTACACCCATTAATTTGAAACTGTTGCTCTTAAATCTTCCCAAGAATCTATCACTTTTTCAATTTTTTTATTAGTTTAAATTAAAGCTCTTAAAAAAAAAACCTCTTCCTTTTATTTATTTGGATTAAACTAGTTATTATTATAATTTTATTTTTCTCCTCATTTAAACTAAAACCAATAACCATCTTATTCAAGTAGCAATCCCACTCCAACACTAATGCTATAATTTTGTTTTAATCATCTTTCCACACAATAACCATCTTATTTAATTTATTTTTTGCAATCGCTTACAATCTAAGCATTTCATCTCCACCTTACACACATTCCAGATTTCTATTTTATTTTATTTTTGTTTTCCTATACATACAATCATCCATCATGTGCTCATATTGCAACTTCTTTCACTCTTTCTTCCTTTAGTCTTACTCTCTTCTGCAATAGCCAAGTTACACAAACTGGATGTAATTGTTTTCTTCTTGGTTTATTTAATTCTTATATCCTGACATGCATTATTTTCTTTTATTATTTATTTGCTTATTTTATAGATCTACTCGTTCAAATAAGGTTTTTTTTCTCACAAGTATAGTCATCTTATGCAAGCCATCCTTGTTAAGATATGGACTCACATATCTAACAATAATTCATGACTAAGCTATTCTCCTCTTACAGTATTTGTTTTCTGTTCGTTCAAGAGTATGGACCACCTATGTGTAAATCCCAAACGCCATCACGAGCCTTAGATGATGGGCCTAAGACTCGTGAGGCCCAATAGCCCAATGGGTATGGTCCTTAAGGGAGAAGGGTATAAAAGGTCAAGGGTTTGTTCATTTTGTAATATCACATTTTTGAATAGAATAGAACCCTAATCTCTCCCGCTTCCCATTGCCAGAGAGAATCCAGTGACGGTGGTTCCCCTCCTCAGCCTTAGAAGATCCATACATCTTCAAATAAAATTCAGAAATGGATTCAGGTATGTTCCATGTGAATAAATGTATGTTCTAAATGAATTGATAAATATATCCTGCATATGTTTTGGTGATAATGGAGATCAAAGATATATAACAATTGGTATCAAAGTTGGTTCCATCCTCACCAAAAATACCTTTTAAAACACAAATAACAGAGAATCTAGGTTGTTTTGGACTATCTAGGTGCCATTTAGGTGCAATTTCAAGCGCCGTTTTCAGGCCTTGTTCAGGCGCCGTTCAAGGTGCACCTCAGCCACCATTCCGGCGCCGTTCAGGCGCCATTGGAGGCGCCTTTTGAAGCGCCATTTTCAGGCGTGTTCAAGACACCATTTGCAGCGCCACTGGAGGCGCTTTTGGAGGTGCCATTTGCAGCGTCCTTTAGACACCATTGGAAGCATCGTTCGCAGTGTCGTTCAGGCGCTGTTCGCAACGCCATTCAAAAGGCACCATTCTGGCGCCATTTCAGGCGATCCGAAAGACGTTTTGGTGTCGTTCTCTAGTCGGCAACGCTGTCACGGCGTCGTTCCCGGTGATGGCACTATCGTTGTGATGTTGGTGTCACCGCCGATGGAGTTTGGCATCATGTGCCCAGTTAGTTCTGAGTCTAAATTTTTTGGAAAATGGGTCCTTGCATAAGTTCCTAGTCCATCCATCATTGAAACCCAGAAATGAGAACTACACCAGATAATGTACAATATTTAGAATATATAAGCCTCTAGGTCTTGTCCATTTATAAAATCCGGACCATGTGCATTGAGAACGGTTTGGATTTAGACCTCCCTCTCTTGGCTCACTTGTTTCAGCATTTAAAGTCAATCTTAATATATATATATATATATGCTTTTGGGAACATTACCAAATAAAATTGTGGGTGAGCCATAGTCTAGTAGCCCAAAAGAAATAAAAAAAACATATATATTTTTGGACCAAAAATACCCCTGAACCATACTGCGAGGGGCGTTGCCCTCCATACCCCTTTAACCTGTCATTCACCCACAAAAGTACAAGCTTGAAGGGAAAATGTTGTCGCTCCACTTCGTTCCATTTCGCTACACTCCATTCCACTCTGTTTCACTCCAACATTTACCCATTTTTCTCCCATCTATTGTTATCAAGGCTTGTATATATACATGGGTTTATGCATAAATAATTTTGATTAAATTATTGCTTGCTATATTTGTGTTTAACATTTCAAAATGAATAAGTTATGTATATTTGTTGCCAAAGTAACATGTGTTACGTACTTTTATTTTTTTTGAAATATGTAAGCATGTTATTATTGTATAAAACAATCAACCCAAATGAGGATTATTTTAATATAATAATAAATAAAGTAATCATAAATATATGACATATAAAGTTTATCTTGCATTCGATATGTTAGTCCAAAGACAAACATATTATTTTCGGTTTTATTGTCAATATTTATGAATTAATATTGAAAAAGATGCCATTTACAAGTTGATACTTCTGTCCAAAGACTGAATATTGATGTTTGTGCTTGGTATCTTGTTATATGTCCACATACATATATATGTTAAATTTTTATTTATTCATGTATATGTGATGATTATATGACTTATTGTGAGCTTTATTATTATTTTAGCATCTTTTATATTTGCAAATATTAATAACATTCCTATGCTTAATGGCACAAACTTTAAGAAATGGAAGGATCACGTTATAATTGTGCTCGGGTGCATGGATTTAGACTATGCATTAAGAGTGGATCGTCCTTCAGATCTTACTAGTACCAGCACTACTGAGCAAAGGTCTGCTATAGAAAAATGGGAGCGATCCAATCGCATGAGTCTAATGATTATGAAGCACTCAATTCCAGAAACTATAAGGGGTGCAATACCTGAGGAAACCCAAGCCAAGGCATTCTTGGACTAGATAGCAAATCGATTTGTTGCAAACGAAAAGGTTGAGACAAGCACTATTCTTAGTAAACTTGTCTCTATGCGGTATAAAGGGAAAGAGAATATAAGGGAGTACATTATGGAAATGTCTAATCTTGTGACTAGACTCAAGGCACTAAAGTTAAAGTTGTCGGAAGACATACTCGTGCACTTGGTCTTGATCTCTTTGCCTACACAATTTAGTCCATTCAAAATCAGTTACAACACTCAAAAGGAGAAATGGACTTTGAATGAGCTTATTGCTCAGTGTGTACAAGAGGAAGAGAGATTGAAACAAGAGAAGATAGAAAGTGCTCACTTGGCTTCCACATCTCAAGGATTTGGTGCCAACAAGAAAAGAAAAATGGACAATAAAGGAAAACAAACTATAGTTTCTGAGACATCAAAGCAAAAGGTACAGAAGAAACAAGATAAGGAGATCACTTGTTTATTTTGCAATAAGGCTAGTCATATGAAGAAGACATGTACCAAATACGCTGCTTGGCGTGAAAAGAAAGGTACACTTCTCAACTTTGTTTGTTCAGAAATTAATTTAGTTGTAGTGCCTACTGACACTTGGTGGATAGATACGGGTGCAACTACTCACATAAGTGTCACTATGTAGGATTGCCTAAGGAGCTGAATGCCAACTGATGGTGAAAGATACATCTATGTGGGAAATGGTAACAAGGCTGCAGTCAAGGCTATTGGTTTTTTTAGATTACAGTTAGACTCTGGATGTACTTTGGATTTGGAAGAGACTTTTGTAGTACCGTCGTTTAGACAAAATTTAATTTCTATTTCATGTCTAGACAAATTTGGATATTGTTGTTCATTTGGAAATGGAATGGTTAGTCTATATGTAAATTCAAAGGTTATTGGTACAGGTAGTCTAATAGACAAATTATACAAATTGAACATAAAGGCCACTAATGGAAATGAAACCTTGCATTCAAGTAATTATGGCATCAAGCGAAAAATAATAAATGAGAATTCATCAATGTTATGGCACAAGCGTTTGGGTCACATTTCAAATCAACGGATTCAAAGGCTTGTGTAAGAAGGAATTCTTGATCCACTTGATTTCTCAGACTTTCAAGTCTGTATAGAGTGCATTAAAGGTAAACAAACAAATATGAGGAAAAAGGATGCCAATAGGTGTAGTGACGTCTTGGAATTGATACTTACGGACATTTGTGGTCCATTCCCTACAGCTTCTTGGAATGGACAACAATATTTTATCACTTTCATTGATGATTACTCGCGCTATGGCTATCTTTATTTGATTCATGAGAAATCTCAGTCATTGGATGTGTTCAAGAATTTCAAAGCTGAAGTTGAGAACCAACTAAGCAAGAAAATAAAGGTCGTCAAATCTGACCATGGAGGTGAATACTATGGTAGATATGACGGATTAGGTGAACAACGTCCAGGGCCATTCGCCAAATATTTGATGGAGTGTGGTATCGTTCCTCAGTACACCATGCTAGGGACTCCAAGCCAAAATGGTGTAGTAGAGAGACAAAACCGTACTCTTAAGGATATGGTAAGAAGTATGATCAGTCATTCCACCTTACCAAAATCACTTTGGGGCGAAGCTATCAAAAATGCAGTTTAGATTTTGAATAGAGTTCCAAGCAAAGCAGTAGCCAAAACCCCATATGAGTTATATACTTGCAAGAAACCTAGTATTAGGCACTTGCATGTTTGGGGTTGTCTAGCTGAAGCTAGGTCTTATAAGCCAAATGAAAAGAAATTGGACTCCAGAACAGTGAGATGCTACTTTGTAGGGTATTTTGAAAGGTCGAGAGGTTTCAAATTTTATGACCCCTCATCTAGATCCTTCTTTGAAACGGGTAATGCTAAGTTCATTGAGGATGTTAAGTTAAGTGGGAGAGAACCATTAAGAAAGGTGGTCTTTGAAGAGGAATCTATTAGTATTCCTACGACTAGACATGGTCATATTATGTTTGATGACACTATTCAGAATGTACAGTCAATAACAGAAATTCAAGACACACATGAAATTCCTCCTACTGAAGTTATGGAACCGATTCAAGTTCATGAAGAGGTAACTCAACAACCTCAAGAACCTCAAGTACAAGTGCCACTGAGGAGATCCACTAGAGAAAGGAAAAGTACAATTTCAGATGATTATGTTGTATATCTCCAAGAACATAAGTTTGACATGGGTCTGGAAGACGATCTAATTTCGGTTAGTCAAGTCAAACAAAGTTCTAACTCTGAAAAGTGGATAGAAGCCATGAAGGAAGAGATGAAATCAATGAAAGACAATGGTGTTTGGGATCTAGTAGAGTTGCCTAAAGGTGTAAAACTGATTGGTTGTAAATGGATTTTTAAGACCAAATAGGATTCAAAAGGCAATATTGTTAGGTATAAGGCGCGCCTAGTCGCAAAAGGTTTCACTCAAAAGGAAGGCATTGACTATAAGGAGACCTTTTCATCGGTTTCGTCAAATGACTCCTTTAGAATCATCATGGCACTTGTAGCTCATTATGATTTAGAGCTGCATCAAATGGACGTTAAAACTATGTTTCTTAATGGTAACATTGATGAAACAATATACATGGTGCAACCGGAGAACTTTGAATCTAATGATTCAAAGCAACTTGTATGCAGATTAAAAAGGTCCATATATGGTTTAAAGTAAGCATCCCGACAATGGTACCGAAAATTTGATCAGGTGATCACTTCATTTGGTTTTAAGGAGAACACCGTTGATCAATGCATATACCTCAAGTTCAGTGGGAGAAAATTCATTATCTTGGTGCTATATGTTGATGATATTCTACTTGTGAGTAGTGATGTGGGACTTTTGCATGAAACCAAGCGATTTCTGTCTAGTAAATTTGATATGAAAGATCTTGGTGACGCATCTTTTGTGCTGGGTATACAGATCTATAGGGATCGTTCAAGAGGTATACTTGGGCTATCACAAAAGGCCTACATCGATAAAGTTTTGAGTAGATTTGGCATGAGCAATTGTGCACCAGGAGACACGCCTATGGCAAAAGGTGATAAATTTAGTTTGCACCAATGTCCGAAAATGAACTTGAGAAGAAGGATATGGAAAGGTTTCCCTATGCCTTGGCAATAGGAAGTCTCATGTATGCACAAGTTTGTATGCGTCCGGATATTGCGTACATTGTTGGAATGTTAGGCAGATATTTGAGTAACCTAGGTATGGATCATTGGAAAAAGGCAAAACGGGTGATGCGATATTTACAAAGAACTAAAGATTATATGCTCACATACCATAAATCCAGTCATTAAGAGATTGTGGGATATTCAGACTCCGATTTCGTGAGATGTCTTGATAGCAGGAGATCCACTTCAGGCTACATCTTCATGTTGGCTGGAGGAGCAGTTTCATGGAAAAGTGTTAAATAGACACTTATTGCTTCTTCCACCATGGAGGCAAAATTCATAGTTTGCTACGAGGCATCAAGCCATGGGATATGGCTACGAAATTTAATCACTCAGTTGCGAATTGTTGATGGGATTGAGGAACCATTGAGAATCAACTGTGATAATAAAGATGCAGAATTGTATTCTAAGAACAACCGAAGTTCATCAAAGTCCAAAACACATTGACATCAAGGTCTTGGTTGTGAAAGAAAGAGTTCAGAGTCTTCAAGTATCGATTGAACACATAAGCACAAACTCCATGATTTCGGATCCACTCACTAAGGGTTTGCCACCCAAAGTATATATTGAGCATGTCACACATATGGGTGTTGTACACATTGATGAGTGCTAATATAGTGGGAGTTTGTATTTAGATTTTGTGTTTGTTTTCTTGATGTGATATTATGTTATGTTATCTGTATAGACTTTGTTTTTAAAAGACTATTGTGTTTGAATACTCTGAATTAAAATGATGACTTTTCAGAAGTAGTTTAACATCAAGTATTGAAAGTGGAATTTGACTATTTTAAGTCATAAAGTATGACCAATTGGAAATAGATATATTAAAGATCACATTCTATGTAATTTCCATGCTACACATCCATACTTGATCCATGTTGCTAATTTTTGTTAATGTTGTGATCATTGATGGGTCTAGTTAAATTATGATTAACGAAGACCGCTTTAATCCTATGTTAACATAATTAGTAGACTGGATTGTTTAAGGATATTAAGATAGAATAGCAAGATGAGCTCAATAAAGTACTATCATGAACATTGTTTTGTGATATATGTGGTCCAAGTGGGATATTGTTAAGATATGGACTCACATATCTAACAATAATTCATGACTAAGCTATTCACCTCTTACAGTATTTGTTTTCTGTTCGTTCAAGAGTATGGGCCACCTATGTGTAGAGCCCAAACGCCATCACGAGCCTTAGATGATGGGCCTAAGACTCGTGAGGCCCAATAGTCCAATGGGTTTGGTCCCTAAGGTAGGAGGGTATAAAAGGTCAAGGGTCTGTTCATTTTGTAATATCACATCTTTGAATAGAACAGAACGCTAATCTCTCCCGCTTCCCATTGCCAGACAGAATCCAATGATGGTGGTTTCCCTCCTCAGCCTTAGAAGATCCATACATCTTCAACCAAAATTCAGAAATGGATTCGAGTATGTTCCATGTGAATAAATGTCTGTTCTAAATGAATTGATAAATATATCCTGCATATGTTTTGGTGATATTGGAGATCAAAGATATATAACAATCCTCTATATTGGCCATGAACAACCATTTTTATGCAAGTGATCCTATGTACAACCCACTCCAACACCACATCATCTCCAATACTATAAGGTTTTATTTTTTATTTTTTAATTCTACCACATTAGTTTTTCCATTGAATTCCACGCTTCCACCACACTACAAATTTTTCTTCTTGGCAAAGACATTAGAGCCAATAATTATATTTGTTTTTCTAATCATCTAAATAACTAAAAATTTTCTATCTCAATCAATGAATCCCTCTATATTTTTATAACTTTAATTTTTTATTTAAAATTAAATAAATCAAAACCTAATCTAGATTTAGATTTTTTTTTTCAAAAGGATATTTCAATTGTTCAAAACTAATTAATGAATCTAAAATACTAATCTAAGGGTTAGAATTTTGCCTAAAATAATTGTTGTTCAAACCTTAAACTCCCAAAACTCCAACCTTACATTCTTTGATCTGTGTGCAAAAGGGTTTCCTTATAGAGAAGTCAAAGAGTCTAGCTTATACCTGGTTTTTCATACATAAGACCCTTTTACTCACTTTTATTTTTTATTTTATTATTTTTAAATTATGATTTTACCCTTAAAATTTGGGGCATTACATCATTCTCTCCTTAACAAAAGTTTAGTCCTTCAAACTTAACATATTTGAGTCTCTGAATAGATATGGATACTTTTAATCTTTCTTTAATTAAAATAGCCTTTTCAATTGTATAGGTCCAAGCCTTGAAATTTTTCTTTCTCCAACATCAACCCAACAAATAGGAGATCAATATCTCCTGCCATACAACCCTTAAAAGGTGTCATCCTAATACTATATTGAAAGCTATTATTGTAGGCAAACTCTACCAAAGGTAGGTAATCATCCTAGTTGCCTTTCACGTCTAAAACATATGATCTTAACAAATTAGTACAGAAACTCAACTTAATACCCAAAGCTTTCTGTAAAAACTATGCCAAATTTTGAGAAGTAAAAGGATGCCTGATTCGTGCCCAGTCGAGTATTTTAATAAAAAATATTTATAAATCCTATGACCTCATACTAGCGTAGCAAAGCTACTATAGTATAGCAGCTCTAGGGTCGAACTCTGGGATGGGTTTTCACTCTACCAGTGATAGGCTCAAGATTAGAAATTGAATATGATGATTTCCTTTGTCAAAAACTTAAAGTTTAAAAGAAAATAAAATTTGTTTTGAAAGTGGTGTTTGAAACTAAACTAACATAGAACTAGGTAAAAATGGAAGAAATAAAGTCTCTCAGAGCTAAAGGTTGCTAGGATCAAGTTCAGAATGCAAAGTGGGAAGTTCCGGATTTTTCTCCTCGCATTGGGGACAACAACATAAAGGATGGTTGTTTCCTGAACCGGTATAGGTTTAACAATGAATATTTAATCCATAAAGAGTCAATAGAAACGGTAGTCAAGTTCCATTAATGGCTTTAGACACTATGGGTCTTCACCTTGAGCCACTTTCCAATGGCTCGTACATGATAACTAATGGTCTAATGTGGATCTAGCAATAAGTATCCACAGAGACCTAAAAGCTTACCATGTATTGGCCATTCAAAGTGATTCTAAGGGATTTAAAGCAAAACGTTAGATTTTAAAAGCCATTTATGAACTCCAACTACTTGTATTTAAAGCACGAGAGTTTTCCACTTTTGCATTTGGACTTTTCACCTAGCTTCCTTCACTCCAAGAAACCAAAGGTTTAGCCTCTAATCCTCTGGGAAAACATCCTCAGAGGTTGTTTGGCTTCCAAGAAAATATAATTAAAAAATGAGAAAGTAAAGCAGAGCAAAGGCTCTGTATTTTACTTTCTTGTAAAACTGTACAAAAGTTCCGACACCCCTCGAGAATAGGCTCCCAAGAGATATATAAGGAAAATTACAATAATAATATAAAAAAGGTTATTTATCCTTTTTCCAAACTTAATAGCTAAGGAATCCTATAATTGGCGGGTTACAAGGAGATTTTGGGGATTTGGATAACAAATATCTAAAGCAAAATATCCCAAAATATCGGTGGTAAATATCAGGAAGCTTCAGGAGAACACAGTAGCACTGTGCAGAATGGTTGCTCTCCCATCCAGTGTCAGAATTCAGGATGTGAACATCCGGGTGGAAAGTGCACGGCAGCCGGGTGCAAATGGCGGCGCGCATCCGGGTGTAAATGGCGGCAACCGGGTGCAAATCCTACCCGCATATGTTGTTCGGATGCCCTCCGATGGTGTATCCGGACGCCCTGTCCGGGTATACTCCTTGCATGGATTCCAAAGAACTCTCCTCAATCTCATATTGCTTTGGTGATAAAAAAGCTATCAAAACACCAAAACTTAACACATTTTTTATTAGAATTGATTGCAAGGGTCCTTAACATGCCAATTGAGTTAAAAGGTGATAACTACTACTCAAAAGTGTTTAAAAGAGTTAATTAAAAGCTATGAAATATCACTTTTTAAGTAGTAATCACTCCCCCCAACCAAAATATTGCTAGTCCCTTAGCAATGAAGGAGAGAAAAAATAAAAATAAACAATACTATAATTTACAAAATCATGCTGATCACTTCCAAAAAATAATCAAGTGGCATGATGATCTAACTCTCACATGGAACATTAAAGAAATAGAACTCAAAATTTCAACAAGAGTTATCAAATAACTTATCTAATCACAATTCTTAAAGAGAAGACATTATGCAAATTTAAGCTTTAAAAGAGTTTCCACTCCCAAATGGTCAAACCTTACTCTTCCACAAAAATCTAAGTGTAATTTATTAGCTTCCGAATGTAGTATGTTGAACTAATCTCTCTCCCCAACCTAGTTCTTTTTCAAAGCTTAGCAAACTGGTCAACCTCCAATAGGCTAAGAACGCACCCTTTTGTTTCACAATTTTTTTTCCATTGTAGGAGTACAAGGCTTAAAGGTATTCTTTTCTAAATTGTCCATGTAACGGGGTCCATCGATGACTCCCAACCAATTAAGGTTTAGGGCATCAAGCTTTAAGGATTTTTCAACCACTAACTCCTCAGATTTTACCCCGGACTTTTGAGAATGAATTTCAATACCCAAGCACCTATAGTATGTTAAACTCCACCTATTCACCCTTGTAACGAGCATTGAGGTCAGTGACTCCCAACCAATTAAGGCTTAAGGCACCAGGTTTTAAAGATTTTCACCATATACCCCTCAGACCTTGCTCGGGTTTCAAGGCAAGCAAACATTTTTTTTTCTTTTTTTTTTCAAAGGCTCATTGGCCTTTTATAAGGTGTCCCAACACTATTAAATGAGGTCAAAGGTACCAAGTCTAAAATTTTCCTAAGTCAAGAGGGAAATAGTTTCTCATCTTATAATCGGAACCTATTGTGCACAGTGTGTGAATAGCTTAAAGTGGAAGACATAAGCTTGAATTCAATAGAAATTTCAACAATTCATCAACTTTAATAAACATAATACAAACTCTAAGTCAAATGAAAAGACAAAAATTCAATTTCTCTCATTTCATTTTGAAAATTTTTCCTTAATAACCATGGAGAGTAGAATAAAAACTTAAAAATTTTAAAATTAAGCAAAAAACAACTAAATTACCAAAATAACTTAGCATTAATAATAAAAACTTCCTTCCTCAACTCTCCCCCCAACCAAGCTGAACATTTTCCTCAATATGACAAAGCGATTAAAAAATAGGGAGGAAGTGGTACCTCCTGAGTGATATAGAGTCTGAGTCATGTAGGAGAAACCACATGTTTCAAAAAACAATAAACGATATGAGTAAAGGAATTAAAAAAATAATATAATGCTAAGTGTGCTCACATACAACCAATCCCACTATATAATACCAAAAAAATGGGATTTCATAAAGGAAATACATAAAGTAAAGTATGTAAATGATCAGAAATGGGGAGAATGATGTTGGGGCTCAGGAGGGGCATGAGGCTCTGTAGTGGTAGGAATGAGATGCTCAGTAGCTTATGGAAGACCCAGATGGTGCTGAAGCTGCCTCAGGATGGTAGTGTGCTGAGTCTGGGCGGTCAAAATCTGCTCCTGCTGAGAACGAATAGCTGACATCTCCTGTTTTCCCCTTTACTTCAGTCTTCAAGCTTTCCTATCTGCATGTTAACACAAAAACCAATTCAAACCACATTAGAATGAAATTAAGGTCAAAAATAAAAATCAAAACATGCATATACACAAGAAAAAACACTAGATTAAACTAAAATCAATGTAAAAGGAAACAAAAAGAGGATGAACTGTTTAGTCTTTGAAAAGACTAAGTTCAATCATGAACTGAGTGTTTTCGTGTTAGAGGTGGATCAAGGAGGATGAATTCCTCCTTGTCTCAGGAAAATGATTCCATATAGGGCTTGAGACGATGCCCATTCACTTTGAAAGTTCGAGTCCTCTTGAAGTTGAGTAGTTTCACTACTCCATTTGATTGCACGTCATGAATTATGAAAGGACCCGTCCACCTTGATTTCAATTTTCCCGGAAAAAGATGAAGTTTAGAGTCATAAAGCAAGAGTTTTTGTCCCTTGGTAAAATTCTTTTGATTTACCAACTGATCATGCCATTTCTTCAACCTCTCTTTTGCAATTTTTGAATTGAGGTAAGCATCATTCCTCATTTCCTCCAATTCGTTCAAATCCAAACATCTCTTTAACCCTGCTCTTGTCAAATCCATGTTGAGCTTCTTGATTTCCCACCATGCTTTATATTCAACCTCCACTGGGAGATGGCACGCTTTGCCATAAACAAGGCGATAAGGAGACATTCCAAGAATGGTCTTATAAGCGGTCCTATAAGCCCATACTGAATCCAAGAGCTTAATAGACCAATCCTTCCTATTCACATTCACCATCTTCATCAGTATATTCTTGATTTCCCGGTTGGCTAACTCAACTTGGCCACTTGTTTGAGGATGATAAGGTGTAGCTACCTTGTGCTTGACCCCATATTTGGCTAGAAGAGTCTCAAAAGGCTTGTTGCAAAAGTGGGTTCCTCCATCACTGATAATGGCCTTAGGTACTCCAAACCTTGAAAAGATGTTCTCCTTGAGAAATTTGAGAACCACCTTATGATCATTGCTCCTACATGGGATTGCTTCTACCCACTTAGAGACATAATCCACTCCCACCAAAATGTAGGAGTTTCCAAATGACATTGGAAATGGTCCCATGAAGTCTATCCCCCAAACATCAAAGACATCCACTATCAAGATGGGGTTCAAGGGCATCATATTCCGGCGTGTTAGCTTCCCAAGCCTTTGACACCGATCACATCCCTTGCACATAGAGTGGGCATCCTTGAAAAGAGAGGGCCACCAAAAACCTGATTGGACCACTCTCATAGCTGTTTTCTGAGAAGCAAAATGACCTCCACATGAACTATCATGACAATGGGATAGAATTCCTGACTGCTCTTGTTCAGGAACAAATTTCCTTATGATTTGATCCGCACAATATTTGAAGAGAAAAGGCTCCTCCTAATAATAGGCATGGATCTTAGCAAAGAAATGCTTCTTGTCTTGGGCACTCCACTCACTTGGAACTTCTCCAGTAACCAAGTAATTTGCAATGTGAGAATACCATGGAGCTACCTCTATTGACATGAGAGACTCCTCAGGGAAGTCATCATTGATAGGTAGACTATGTGAGTCATGTGATATCACAAGTCTTGACAAGTGGTCAGCTACCACATTTTCTACTTCCTTTTTATCCCGGATTTGGAGATTGAATTCTTGAAGCAAAAGGATCCATCTTATCAATCTTGCCTTGGCATCTTGCTTGGTTAGCAAGTACTTCAAAGCAGAATGGTCAGTGAACACCACTATAAAGGACCCTACCAAATAGGCACGAAACTTGTCCAAGGCAAAAACTACTGCCAACAACTCCTTCTCAGTAGTTGTGTAGTTCCTTTGAGCCTCATTCAAAGTTTTGCTTGCATAATAAATCACATAGGGCTTTCCATCTTCTCTTTGCCCCAAAACAAACCCCATAGCAAAATCACTTGCATCACACATTACCTCAAAAGGTAATTTCCAATTTGGGGCTCTCACTATTGGTACAGTTGTGAGGAATTGCTTCAGTTCCTCAAAACTCTTCTGACATTTCTCATCCCACACAAGCTTGGCATCCTTTACCAAGAGTTCACAAAGAGGTTTTGAGATTTTTGAGAAATCCTTAATGAACCTCCTATAGAACCCGACATGTCCTAGGAATTGCCTAATTCCTTTAACATTTGTGGGAGGTGGCAACTTAACAATTAGCTCCACCTTTGCCTTATCTACCTCAATGCCATTCTTGGAGATTATATGTCCTAAGACAATTCCTTGTTGTACCATAAAATGGCACTTCTCCCAATTTAGCACTAGGTCTTTCTCAATACATCTTTGGAGAACATCTTCTAAATGCAACAAACACTCCTTATAAGAACCTCCATATACAGTGATGTCATCCATGAAGACTTCCATGATGCGCTCCACCATATCACTGAAGATGCTTAGCATACATCTTTGGAAAGTTGCATGTGCATTACATAGACCAAAGGGCATCCTCCTATAGGCAAAAGTACCAAAGGGGCAAGTGAAGGTTGTCTTTTCTTGATCTTCCAAATCAATCTCTATTTGGAAGTACCCCAAGTAACCATCCAAAAAATAGTAGAAAGGATGCCCTGAGACTCTCTCAAGGACTTGGTCCATGAAAGGCAATGGGAAATGGTCCTTCCTAGTCACTGAATTCAACCTCCTGTAGTCTATACACACCCTCCATCTTGAGGTAAGACGTGTAGAGACTTTCTCCCCTTTCTCATTCTGGATCACAGTAATTCCAGATTTCTTTGGGACTACTTGGGTTGGGCTCACCCACAAGCTATCTGAAATGGGATATATGATCCCTACTTGAAGTAGCTTCAGAACTTCACCCCTTACCACCTCTTGCATGTGAGGATTCAACCTCCTCTGGGGCTACCTCACTGGTTTTGCATCTTCCTCCATGTAGATATGGTGGGTGCATACCAAAGGGCTAATCCCTTTCAGATCAGAAATTTGCCATCCAATGGCCTTTTTGCATTTTCTGAGGACTCCCAAAAGACTATCCTCTTGATCACTTGTGAGAGTTGAAGAAACCACCATTGGATATTTCTCATCTTCCTCCAAATATGCATACTTCAAATCAACAGGAAGTGGCTTCAAAACTAGCTTTGGAGGGTCCTCCCTAGCTGCTCCTTGTGAGTCCTCCTCATTGAACAAGGGTAAGATATCTTCCTTTCTTATCCAAGGAGACATGATGGCTAACACATCAGAGGGTTCAGGTAACCCTTCTTCAAGCACTCCAAGGCTTTCATTCAAACTCTCTTCTAAATTCTTGTCACAATGCTCTTCAACCAAAGCGTTGATCAAGCACACCTCCTCCAATCCTTCCTCTTCTTCGGGATGAAGATGCCTCTTGCATAGGTGGAATATGTTTAGTTCCAAGGTCATGTTTCCAAATGTGAACTGCATCACCCCATTCCTACTATTGATGATGGCATTGGAGGTAGCTAGGAAAGGTCTCCCAAGGATGATTGGCACATAATTTGCTTCCATAACAGCGGGATCAGTATCAAGCACCACAAAATCCACGGGATAGTAGAATTTGTCCACTTGAACTAGAACATCCTCTACCACCCCCCTTGAGATTTTGATTGACCTATCAGCTAAGGAGAGAGTGGTGGTTGTGGGCTTTAATTCTCCAAGTCCCAGTTGCTTATACACAGAGTATGGGAGCAAATTCATACTTGCCCCCAAGTCTAGTAAAGCCTTCTCCACTTGTGTCCCTCCAATGTTGACTGAAATGGTGGGACATCCCGAATCTTTGTACTTAACTGGAGACTTACACTGAATGATGGCACTTACTTGCTCAGTGAGGAATGCCTTCTTTGTCACATTCAACCCTCTCTTGACCATGCACAAGTCCTTTAAAAATTTTGCATATGTGGGGACTTGCTTGATCATATCAAGTAAGGGTATATTCACTTTCACTTGTCTCAAAACTTCAAGAATTTCTGATGAATTCTTGATTCCCTTCTTTCCATGTAAAGCTTGAGGAAAAGGGGGAGGCATATGTTTCTTCATCATATCCTCTTTAATCACTATCCTTGGCTCTTCTTCAATGCTTGAATTAGATGCATTTTTCTTCCCACTCTTCTCTTCTTGGTTATTGCTCTCTTTAACCAAGGTTCTCCTTGACATCAGTTCTTCATCTTGCCTCACCTTAGGCAAGGGTTGATCAACCTCCTTCCCACTTCTCAAGGTGATCACAGCTTTGACCTCCCTCAACTTTGAAGACTCCCCATCTTGGGTTTCAACTTCATGAACACCCTTTGGATTTTGGCTTGGTTGAGAGGGAAACTTTCCTTTCTCATTCATTGTGTTGAGGTTGGTAAGCCTAGAGATGGAGTATTGAATATTATCTATCTTCTGAGATAGATCATTTTGCATCCCATCCATTCTCTTAATTTGAGAACTCTCAACATTTTCAATCTTTTGGTGCTGATTACTACCAAAAAGTGCTATTTTGTAGACCTAATAATAATGGTTTTAAGCACCTTTGAGTAGTAATCATATTCATTTAACCCAATTAATTCATTAAGGTCCTTAGTAATTGGTTTTAACCATTTTGTGGCAAGTTTACATGTTTTTATCAGCTTATGAACCAATTCAAGCATGCCAATTGTTGGAGGAGCTACTTGGGCAAGTTAAGCAAGGATTTTGTACGTTTATAGGCTTGAATTTCAAGTGGAAACACGAGCACAAGCAATGGAGAAGAGGAAAACAGAGTGAAGAAAACAGCTGCAGTCTTCTTTCACGCTTTTGGAGCACTTCCGAAGTCCATTTTTTACATGCTATATACCATTTGAAAGCTTAGGAAGTCAAGAATCCAACGCTTCAAACCGTGTATGATTTGGAGCTGAAATGAGGAAGATATGGCCTTTGGAAGACAACTGCATCATGTCAAATGACCAATTTCGCAAGGAGATTTTCCTCATGGTGCGAAATTTTGCCACTTTGCACCATGAAGAAACACCTTGCGAAAATTTCGCAAGGAGGATTTAGACACCTTGAAAAATGCCTTTAAAATCCTCTGTTTCTCCACGCACGCACCACCGACTTCCCAAATATTTTTTGCTTGATATTTTCTCGTGTAAATTCCTTTTGTAACCTTGTATTCAGCCGACATAAGGCTTTATCTTGTAATTTTGCTATATATAGAGGTGCACAACACCTCCAAAACAGATTGAAAATTGGGGGATCGATCCTCTGTACATTAACTTAGAAATATATAAAGCTTTGTTTTTCTATCTTCTCCGGTTCTTCCCCGTTTCTATTTTCTTAGTAGCCAAACAGCCTCTGAGGGCTTTTCCTCAGAGGATGATTGGCTAAAACTTTTAGTTTCTCAAAGTATGGATGTTATGTGATGGCTTGGATGCAATCCCATGGAAATTTCTCGCACCTGGAAGGTAAGGTAGTCGTTTTTCATTAATGGTTCATTAATGCAAAGTTTGGTTTTTATTTCCTTTGGACAACTTCCAACGGCCAATACTTGATAAGCTTTTGGATTTCTATCCATTAGTTATCTCCTACAAGCTATTGGAAGGTGAGGTTTTCAATTCCAAGTTTTGCATTAATCCATTAGAACCAATTTCAATGGCCATTGAAAGGTGAGTTTATCACCTGGAATGACTTTGAGTTGCCAATATTTGGTAAGCTTTTGGCTTTAAACCATTAGTTATCTCTTACGAGCCATTCAAAGGAAGTCTAAGGTGAATAACCATTGATGAAATTCACTACCATCTGTTTTGCCATTTTAAAGGATTAAAACTTGATTTGCTAAATCCATACCGGTTCGGGAAGCAAGCATCACCATAGTTGCAACCCCAACGCGAGGAGCCTATCCTGAGATTTCCAATTTGCATAAGAGCCAGAGCATAGCTATCCTATCTTTGAGAAACTTGTTTTTACACCCTTTCATTTTAGTCTTTAATGTTAGCTTAGATTAGTTTAACTCTTTCAAAAACATTTACATCTTCTTTTAAAGCTAACATCCATAAGAAAATCACCTATTTTCCTAATTTGAATATCACTTGTGTTTGCGAAAACCCTTCCCAGTGAACGATCCTAGAACCACTATGCTATAGTAGCTTGGCTACTTTAGTAATATTATTTAAGGTATAAATTTTGTTGATACGCCTTTAAAGCTAAGCTACCATGAGTAGCATCAGGTGCAATTGGGAGTTGATTGCCTTTTGTTCACCCACAAAGTCACCCATGACTTTACTTAGGTTCACAATGGCTTGCTCCACTGAAGAGGTTTGTTAAGGTGCTTGGGTTTGGGCTTGTGGTTGGTATGGAGGTGGCCTTGGTTTCCAAGAAAAATTTGGATGGTTTCTCCAACTTGAATTATAGGTGTTTCCATAAGGTGCATTGTTGTTGGGCCTAAATTGCCCTACAACATTGGCTTGATCACCTAACATCTCCCTCACAGCTGGGATGGTTGGGCACTCATCTACCACATGATCACATGATTGGCAAATGGTGCATGGCATGACATGGGCTTGTGTCTTGGAAATGGCTTGGACTTCATGCATTTTTTTCAACTCAAGTTCTTCCAACCTCCTTGCCATTGTTGCCACCTTAGCTTTCATGTCCATTGATTACTACTCAAAAAGTGCTATTTGATAGCTTGTAATTAACTCTTTTAAACACTTTTGAGTAGTAGTTATTGCCTTTTAACCCAATTAACATGTTAAGGACCCTTGCAATCAATTCTAATCAAATTGTGTTAAGTTTTGGTGTTTTGATAGCCTTTTGATCACCAAAGCAATCCGAGATTGAGGAGAGTTTTGTGGAATCTTGGGAAAAGAAATTGGAAGCTCAGAAACATGAAGAACCAAAGCTTTGAAGTCATTTTCCATGAGTAAATCCGGAATGCAAGGAGAAGAAGCAAAGAGAATCTGCCATGAAGCATATTCTTGATGACAGTCGTGTCAGCCACTTTTGGAGCACTTTCTGAAGTCCAATTTATGCATGCTATACTTCGTTTCGAAGCTCAGGAAGTCAAAAATCCAATGCTTCAAACGGTGTGCAATTCGGAGTTGAAACAAAGAAGTTATAGCCATTGCAAGTCAATCACTCTAAGCTGAATGAAGCATTTTGCAAAGTGTTGCGAAATCACCCTTTTGTTGCGAAATGATTTCGCAGCCTTTTTGCACAGTGGCTGTGGAATTACTCTTGAAGTTTCCCGATATATGCGACACGTTGGAAGCTGAGCACCTCAAGATGAAAGCCAACTTCGCAGCACTGCGAGATTAGCCTTTTGCTGCGAAGTGATTTCGCAGCCCTTTTTGTGTCTGCGAAATCTCGCAGACATCATTTTCACTTGCGAAATGATCCTTAGTGCGCCCCGATATTTGCTACCGACATTGGGAGATATTTTTCATCAGATTTTTGTTGTCTAAATCCCAAAATTATCCTTGTAAGCCACCAATTACAAGATTCCTTAGCTTTTAAGTTAGGAAAAAGAGTAAATATCCATGTAATAATTAGTTTTGTATTATGTTCATATAAATAGCTCTCGAGAGCCTGTTCTCGGAGAGGAACCCCTTTGTAAAAATTGGAAAGCAAGTAAAGTTCAGGACCTTTGTTTTGCCTTACCTTCTCACTTTGTATTTTTCATCTTTTACTAAGTTATGCACTCTCTGAGGAAGTTTCCCCAGAGAATGAGTAACTAAACCTTTAGTTCCTTGGAGATAAGGTTGCCGGGAAAGGTTCCAAGTGCAAGGATGCAAAGCTTTGTGGTTTCAGCCATCAATGAAGAGGAAGTGAAATCCTTTAGTGATTTCTATGTTTTTAGTTAACTTAAAACACCTTTGAGTCACCTGGGCCAACACTTGGTAAGGCAAGTGATCTCCAACCATGGAGATGCACTAGTTTACCCCTTGCGAGCCTCTGGGAGGTGACTTGAAGGTAGGATTTTCTGGAATTGCCAACACTTGGTAAGCTTTTGGACTCCAAGGAGACATCCATTAGTTATCTCTTGCGAGCTTGAGAAGGGAAGTCCAAGGTTAAAGATCATCTTGAATGGTTAAGGCTTAGTGAGAGGTTTGAACCATTGCAAGTTGCATCAATGAGAGAATTAAAGCTGAAATCTAATTAAAGGATGTATCTGTACAACACAGGTTAGAGAATCGACCATGTGTTAATTCTCTAACGCGAGGAAATGAACCAACTGATCGGAGCTATGTCTTTTGCATGAGGAAACTCCCCAGTGAACCTGACCCTTCAAGGAATGTTTTTCTTCCTAAGTAATTTCCATTACTTGTTTTGTAGTTAGTTTAAATCTAAATCTTTACCAATCAAAGTTTGTATTTTATTTCTTAAGCTAACCTTGAAATGAAACAATACCAATTCACTTTGAATTGGTATCATTGAAAATTTGCTAATCCTTCCCAGTGAACGATCCTAGAACCGCTATGCTATAGTAGCTTTTTCTTTGCTACCCTAGTATATGGTGTAATAGGTTATAAATTTTGTTGATTACTCCCTCATCCAAGGAGCACCAGCTGGTCATGAATCAGCTGATACACCAATTGGGCATGAATCATCCATGTCTTCACTTAACATGTACATTCCACCCTTTGGATTTACAGGAGCTTTCATCCTTCCCATTTCTCTTGAGTTGGGCTCATCCCATCCTCTTGATACCTCAGATACATAACTTAAAAAGTCCATGGCTTCTTCCGGATTCTTACTCATAAAATCTCCCCCACACATGGTTTCAAGAATTTGCTTCATGGAGGAAGACATCCCATTATAAAAATAGCTCACCAAGAGCCATGTATCAAAGCCATGATGAGGACAAGCATTGATGGCCTCCATATACCTTTCCCAACATTCATAGAACTTCTCATTTTCTTATGTAGAAAAGTTTGAGATTTTTCCTCGACAACGGCGCCATTTTGATTCGTGCCCAGTCGGGTATTTTAATAAAAAATATTTATAAATCCTATGACCTCATACTAGCGTAGCAAAACTACTATAGTATAGCAGCTCTAGGGTCGAACTCTGGGATGGGTTTTCACTCTACCAGTGATAGACTCAAGATTAGAAATTGAATCTGATGATTTCCTTTGTCAAAAACTTAAAGTTTAAAAGAAAATAATTTTTTTTTAAAGTGGTGTTTGAAACTAAACTAACATAGAACTAGGTAAAAATGGAAGAAAGAAAGTCTCCTGGAGCTAAAGGTTGCTAGGATCAAGTTCAGAATGCAAAGTGGGAAGTTCCGGATTTTTCTCCTCGCATTGAGGACAACAACATAAAGGATGGTTGTTTCCCGAACCGGTTTAGGTTTAACAATGAAGATTTAATCCATAAAAAGTCAATAGAAACGGTAGTCAAGTTCCATTAATGGCTTTAGACACTATGGGTCTTCACCTTGAGCCACTTTCCAATGGCTCGTACATGATAACTAATGGTCTAATGTGGATCTAGCAATAAGTATCCACAGAGACCTAAAAGCTTACCATGTATTGGCCATTCAAAGTGATTCTAAGGGATTTAAAGCAAAACGTTAGATTTTAAAAGCCATTTATGAACTCCAACTACCTGTATTTAAAGCACGAGAGTTTTCCACTTTTGCATCTAGACTTTTCACCTAGCTTCCTTCACTCCAAGAAACCAAAGGTTTAGCCTCTCATCCTCTGGGAAAACATCCTCAGAGGTTGTTTGGCTTCCAAGAAAATATAATTAAAAACTGAGAAGGTAAAGCAGAGCAAAGGCTCTGTATTTTACTTCCTTGTAAAACTGTACAAAAGTTCTGACACCCCCTCGAGAACAGGCTCCCGAGAGATATATAAGGAAAATTACAACAATAATATAAAAAAGGTTATTTATCCTTTTTCCAAACTTAATAGCTAAGGAATCCTATAATTGGCGGGTTACAAGGAGATTTTGGGGATTTGGATAACAAATATCTAAAGCAAAATATCCCAAAATATCGGTGGTAAATATCAGGAAGCTTCAGGAGAACACAGTAGCACTGTGCAGAATGGCTGCTCTCCCATCCGGTGTCAGAATTCCGGATGTGAACATCCAGGTGGAAAGTGCGCGGCAGCCAGGTGCAAATGGCGGCGCGCATTCGAGTGTAAATGGCGGCAGTCGGGTGCAAATCCTACCCGGATATGTTGTTCGGATGCCCTCCGATGGTGTATCCGAACGCCCTGTCCGGGTATACTCCTTGCATGGATTCCAAAGAACTCTCCTCAATCTCATATTGCTTTGGTGATAAAAAAGCTATCAAAACACCAAAACTTAACACATTTTTTATTAGAATTGATTGCAAGGGTCCTTAACATGCCAATTGAGTTAAAAAGTGATAACTACTACTCAAAAGTGTTTAAAAGAGTTAATTAAAAGCTATGAAATATCACTTTTTGAGTAGTAATCAATGCCAACTATTGACACACCAAACACTGAGCCGAAATTGTGCAATATCATATTTTGTACTTAACCACCAAAAATTTCGCCTTAAATCTTTGTACATCTTTGTCCCTCTAAAGTGGATTGCAAGCTTAGAATAATGAGCTTCCTCTAAAAGCTCATTCCTTATGTCTCTATTATCTAAACATAGTCCAATCCTAAATCTCAAGGCCCTATCATTTGATAAAATAAAGCTAGGCTTACTACTCTTCTTAACTTTATTTATAAGCTACACTACCTAATGATCAATCGTTTTTTAAGGTTGATATCAACGAGGAAGAAACAACAAAGACTCAATGAAGAAACTGTGCTTCGAGAGTTTCAGAAATGGAGATTATGCATGACGATGTCTGGAATTTACAATCCAAAAGGCTTTTTGTAAGGCCACAACTTATAGGTGATACGATTGAGCTAGACAGATTCCCTCGGTAATTGTTTACTACAAGATGCTTCAATGACATGATCAGAGCAAGAATAGCTTTGTTGATGCTTTACCAAAAAAATGTAGGACTATTTTACAGCTTTAGAAAATCAGTTTACCATTACAAAAATGAAGAGTGATCAATCGAAGAATGGGAAGTATGGTAATTTGGGATTTGTGCACAACAATTCTGCCTTAATTTCAGACTTGGAAAAAGAACCTAAAAGAGAATTTTGAAGAAGAATGCCCATGTTTACTCATGGCAGGGGAAAGAATTGGAGAAACAGTAGAAGGTATCGGTGCAGCATTGGTGAATCACATAAACTGGTTTGATTTTGAGAAGAATGACTGTAAGAGTTGGAAGTCCTCTTACGAAAAGAGATTCTATAACTATGCCATGGATAGTGAGCAAGCAAGACGATGTTCCTGACTCTATGACTAATTGCAAGCTGGTAGATGGCCACCAAGTTCACATCCCACTGGTCATTAACTTTCTATCGACTTAGACAGACTCCACCTACGACCCTTTATGGCAGAAACCGAATCGGGGAAAGGAATATATTGGTTGATTTCTTTAAAATAGGGCCAGTGGCCTGATGCACTTCGGTGAATATTGGACTTCTCAAGTAGCTCAGATGGTTTTCAAAATCTCTGTGAATAGGGAGAGCAAAAGGCACGACAGACTGAAGTTTAAAGATTGCATGATCAACTTCTAAAGATATTTGAAAGGTAGATGAATTTTGGCTTCATCAAAAGAAAACTAAGAACCCAAAAATCGAGTTACAGCCAAATCAAATGCTACCAAACATATTGGTCTCAAAGCAATGGGGTTCAGGATAACAAAAGGACTTTGTACTTGCGGAGGTTGAAATTGATCAAGTTCTCTTTTGTCACCAAGGGAATTACCAACTTATTCTTGATGAACAAGTTGAAAACATATACAGATTTTGTTATTTAATTCAATTGGAAATCAAGTGTACCTTACCATCATATATAGTTAAAATCCTTAAAACAAAAATCGTTATACAATCCGATCAGAAATTAAGGCCCTTCAGAGCCAATTTGTCATCCAAATCTTAAAGGTTCAGAAATCCTAGTTATTTGAGGTAAAGCCAAGATGCAGCCTTATTCATCTTCAAGCTGTGACAATTAGTGGAATGTACATAACATGGACTACAACTGCTCATTAGTTCAGATCCCCCTCGTCAGCATCAGCAATAATACCTCACGCCCGGCCTATGCCCTACTGATTCATGCCCAGTCGGTGTATCAGCTGATTCATGTCCAGCTGGTGCTCCTTGCTTGAGGAAGTAATCAACAAAATTTATAACCTATTACACCATGAACTAGGGTAGCAAAAACAAAGCTACTATAGCATAGTGGCTCTAGGATCATTCACTGGGAAGGGTTTTCAATTCATAAATGATACCAATTCAAAGCTGAATTGGTGCCTTTTCATTTCAAGGTTAGCTTTAAAAGAAAACATAATTTTTGGATGAAAAAGGTTTGGTTTAAACTAACGGTAAAGAAAGTAATGGAAATTACTTATGAAGAAAAACGTTCCTTGGAGGTTTAAGTTCACAGGGGAGGTTCCTTATGCAAAAACAGAGCTCCGGTCATTTGATTCATTTCCTCGCATTAGAGAATTAACATATAGTCAACTCTCTAACCGGTGTTGTACAGATGCTTCCCTTTAATGGGTTCAAACACTAAATCCCTCTCACTGATGCACCTTGCAATGGCTCATACCTCTCACCTAGCACTTGCCATTCAAGGTGATCTTTAACCTTGGACTTCCCGTTAAAAGCTCACAAGAGATAACTAATGGATGTCTTTGTGGACTCCAAAAGCTTATCAAGTGTTGGCCATTCTAGAAAATCCTACCTTCAAACCACCTCCCAAAGGCTCGCAAGAGATAAACTAGTGCATCTCAATGGATGGAGATCACTTGCCTTATCAAGTGTTGGCCCAGGTGATTTAAAGGCGTTTTAAGTTAACTAAAAACATAAAAATCATTAACGGGTCACACTTTCTCTTCATTAATGGCTGAAACCGCAAAGCTACTAATTCTTGCACTTGGAACCTTTCCCGGCAACCTTAACTCCAAGGAACTAAAAGTCTAGCCACTCATTCTTTGAGGAAACATCCTCAGAGCTTGTTTGGCTAGTAAGAAAATACAATCAAAATGAGAAGGTAAAGCAGAGCAAAGCTCTGTATTTTTCTTCCTTCTAAAAACTATACAAAAGTTTTCGTCGTCCCCAAGAACAAGCTCCCGAGAGATATATATATGGAAAATTACAAAATATCTATATGGGGTTATTCACCTTTTTTCCAAACTTAATAAGTAAGGAATCCTATAATTGGTGGGTTACAAGGAGATTTTGGGGATTTAGACAACAAATATCTAAAGCAAAATATCTCAAAATATCCCAAAATATCGATGGCAAATATCAGGAAGCTTCAGGAGAACACCGCAGCACTGTGCAAAATGGCTGCTCTCCCATCCGGGTAAACGCTATCAGATGATCCGGATATGTCCGTCCGGAGAAGTTGAAACGCCTCCTCTCCCATCCGGCTCCTGAATTCCGGAAGTGAACATCCGGGTGGAAAGTGGGCGGCAGCCGGGTGCAAAATAACGGCGCGCATCCGGGTGTAAATGGCGGCAGTCGGGTGTAATTCCTACCTGGATATGTTGTCCGGATGCCCTTCGATGGTGTATCCGGACGCACTGTCCGGGTATACTCCTTGCATGGATTCCAAATAACTCTCCTCAATTTCAGATTTGCTTTGGTGATCAAAAAGTTATCAAAACACCAAAACTTAACACATTTTTTATTAGAATTGATTGCAAGGGTCCTTAACATGTTAATTGGGTTAAAAGGTGATAACTACTACTCAAAAGTGTTTAAAAGAGTTAATTACAAGCTATGAAATAGCACGTTTTGAGTAGTAATCACTCCCCCCAACCGACATATTGCTAGTCCCTTAGCAATGAAGGAGAGAAAAAATAAAAATAAACAATACTATAATTTACAACATCATGCTTGATCAAAAAACAATTTTCAAGTGGCATGATGATCTAACTCCCACATGGAACATTAAAGAAATAAAACTCAAACCTCAACAAGAGTTATCAAATAACTTATCTAATCACAATTCTTAAAGAGAAGGCATTATGAAAATTTAAGCTTTAAAAGAGTTTCCACTCCCAAATGGTCAAACCTTACTCTTCCACAAAAATCTAAGTGTTATTTATTAGTTTCTGAATATAGTATGTTGAACTACTATCTCCCCCCAACCTAGTTCTCTTTCAAAGCTTAGCAAACTAATCAACCTCCAATAGGCTAAGAACGCTCCTCTTTTCTCACAATTTTTTTTTTTCATTGTAGGAGTACAAGGCTAAAGGTATTTTTTTTCTAAATTGTCCATGTAACGGGGGTCCATCGATGACTCCCAACCAATTAAGGTTTAGGGCATCAAGCTTTAAGGATTTTTCAACCACTAACTCCTCGGATTTTACCCCGGACTTTTGAGAATAAATTTTAATACCCAAGCACCTACAGTATGTTAAACTCCACCTATTCACCCTTGTAACGAGCATTGAGGTCGGTGACTCCAAACCAATTAAGGCTTAGGGAACCAGGTTTTAAAGATTTTCATCATATACCCCTCAGACCTTGCTCGGGTTTCAAGGCAAGCAAACATTTTTTTTTTCAAAGACTCATTGGCCTTTTACAAGGTGTCCCAACACTATTAAATGAGGTCAAAGGTACCAAGTCTAAAATTTTCCTAAGTCAAGAGGGAAATAGTTTTTCATCTTATAATCGGAATCTATTGTGCACAGTGTGTGAATAGCTTAAAGTGGAAGAACTAAAGTTTGAATTCAATAGAAGTTTCAACAACTCATCAACTTTAATAAGCATAATACAAACTCTAAGTTAAGTAAAAAGACAAAAATTCAATTTCTCCCATTTCATTTTGAAAATTTTTCCTTAATAACCATGGAGAGTAGAATAAAAACTTAAAATTTTTAAAATTAAGCAAAAAACAACTAAATTGCCAAAATAACTTAGCATTAATAACAAAACTTACTTCCTCAACTCTCCCCCCAACCAAGCTGAACATTGTCCTCAATGTGACAAAAGCAATTAAACAATAGGAAGGAAGTGGTACCTCCTGTGTGACATGGAGTCTGAGTCATGTAGGAGAAACCACATGTTTTTAAAAAAAAACAATAAAAGATATGAGTAGAGGAATTAAAATAATATAATGCTAAGTGTGCTCCCAAATGATAGAGATTTGTATTACTTGATGGCAGTACAATTTTATATGAAAAACAAGCAATGCAACCAATCCCGGTATATAATACCAAAAAGATGGGAATTCAAAAAGGAAATACATAATGTAAAGTATGTAAATGATCAGAGATGGGGAGGATGATGCTGGTAAGCTGATGGCTCAGGCATGGGGCTCTGCAGTGGTAGGGGTGAGATGCTCAGTAGTTGATGGAAGACCCAGATGGTGCTGAAGCTGCCTCAGGATGGCAGTGTGCTGAGTCTGGGTGGTCAAAATCTGCTCTTGCTGAGAATGAATAGCTGACATCTCTTGAGCAAGGCTGCTCTGAGTCGCAGTGAGTGTCTACAATGTGTGGCATAGATCTCTATATTCTGAAAGGGGCATGGCCATCCTAGGCTCGGCTGAAGTAGAAGGCTCTGATGCAGCTGGAATAACTGGAGGGGTGCCGTGGATGGCAGGAAAAGCAGAGGGTATACCCTCATGTATGGGCTCTATAGATGCTCTTCTGGTAGCTGGTATCTCAGCTGGCTGTGGGTCCTCTGACTGCTATGGCTATGGAAGCTCTGGATGCTCTGCTCTATATGCTGTCATATTGGTCCACTTGTCAAGAGTGAATACCTCTCGGCATATACGTCTGCGCTCCAGCTGAGGGTCTGATGGATACCCCAGATGCTCCAAAATTTGGCATAGCAATCTCGGGAAAAGAAGTGGAATAACATCCGCTCATAGCAGCTTCTTCCTATGCACCTTCTCTTCAAAGTAGAGAAGGACAGCCATAATCAGATGGTGAGGGCCAAAGAAATATCCCTCTGATATCTTGAACAGGGCCTCTAACAGAACTCCTCTCTTCTGCACCCAATGCTGAAGTGGATAGATGTTGTGGCATAGGAGTGCATCAATGAAGAACATGCTCGGAGGAAGTTCCTTCCTCAACAGATATGGATTTGTGGATGTTCCTCTTGACAAACTATGAACCATTTCAAGTTGGGAAGGATTAGTCCATAGTCGGTAATTGTCACACCCACGAAAATCACCTTAGATTTTCCACCTGGTGCGCGGTGCTAAGGACCCTTCCTTAGCCAACCTTTTCTCCCAGCCTTTTCAAAACGCACATAAACAATGCAAACCAAAGGAAACAGGAACACAACGAAGTTACAGGAAATCCTTCCCAACTTGTATTAATCTCAACATATAAGATACAAAATTGTTTCCCTGAGTCAGAGGGCAATGCTTACATCCCAAGCATTCAGAGATACTTTCTCTTTTCTCTCCCCCTCTTCCTAAGGCTGCTAATTCAGAGAGCAATGCTTACATCCCAAGCATTCAGAGACTTCTTTCTCTCTCTCTTCCTAAGACTGCTAAGTCAGAGAGCAATGCTTACATCCCAAGCATTCAAAGACTTCCCTCTCTTTTTTTTTTTTTTTTTTTTCTCAAGGCTGTAGGAGCCCTTTAAAAAGACTCACCCTACAGTTTTTCCCTTGGTGGTTATGCAACCATCCATAACCCCCCTGAACCGCTTGAACAACCACCCACTACCCAGATGGTGGTCTCTCTAAAAACTGCCACGTGGCTTCTTCTCTTTTGGACACGCAGACGTCCCCCCTTTTCGACGCGTGGCATCGCACATTCTATTCGGACGGAATTCTCCCTCATTCCACCCGGATATTTCATATCCGGAATTCTGTCCGCCGTCATTTCTCTTATCCGGATATCTCACAACCACCATTTCTGTCCAGCCGAAGTTCCCACTTTACCCGGATATCTCACAGCCGCCATTCTATTCGGCCGAAGTTCCATCCACCCGGGTGTCTCACATCCGGACCTGTCCGCCGACATTCCCCCTTATCCGGATGTCTCACATCCGGACCTGTCCGGGGCCGCCGTTCCGCCTTCTCCCGATGTCTCACATACGGGCCTGTCCAGGGCCACCGTTCCGCCTTCTCCGGATGTCTCACATCCAGCTCCTAGGGTTTGGACCACCAAACCCCCCAGGCTTTCCTTGCTTTTCGCCTAGGCTCTCATGATTGCAAGGCCTAACCATGAGGCCTATTCCTCCGGGTCTGAATCAAGTGGCTAAGGGGCTGACAGTAATCCTCTTGACGGGCTGGCTCATATGGAATATGCAGGGCCTCTGCTATGTGACGAGCTCCTAAAATACCATGACGTCAGTCAATGGTGAAGTGAATAAGAGTAGGATCTCTGACCTGATTAGTAGTCATGGACTGATAGAAGTCCATTGCTACTCGGGGATAGAAAAAATCCCTGGGGGTCAGCAAATGCTCCATGCGATATCAGTGCAGTAGATGGAATGAGTCTATG
The DNA here is from genome assembly GCA_037355405.1 of Vitis amurensis. Classification (NCBI taxonomy): domain Eukaryota; kingdom Viridiplantae; phylum Streptophyta; class Magnoliopsida; order Vitales; family Vitaceae; genus Vitis; species Vitis amurensis. The sequence continues at coordinate 16,212,522 of CM074679.1, forward strand.
AGCTCGGCTGAAGCCTGAAGGTGGCTGTGTGAAAACAAAGCTCAGAGTGAAATGGTCGAGCCCAGCAATCCAAATTCCCCTCAATAGGCGGCTGAGGCTCCGCCGGAGGTTCCGAAGACGGCGCCGGAGACGGTTCTAGAAAGGGCTCTAGAGAGGGCTCCGTTAAGTCGATTGGCTCTGAATCTACTACCCTGGGTTTCTTTTGTGGGAGACGGCCACCTAACCTGGTCTAATAACGCCTCGCCGGAGGACTCAACGGACCGGGTTCGACCGGAGGTGGGACGGCTACTTGTCGCGGAGGCTCTTGATGTGGAGCCTTGAACAGGCGCCTCTCGCACGACTTTTTTGCAGCCGGCCAGAAATGATGACTTCGCTCCTCTAACCTCGTGCCATGGCGGACTGAAGAAAATGGCCAGAGGTGATGGCTGGTGGCTCGCGCGGTTTCGGGCTCAGGCGAGAGAGCGAACGAACGGTTGCTCTGGTGTTCTTCCTTTCTAAACCCTTTTGGCAGCTTAAATGATCGATTTTTATAAAAATAAAGGAATATCAAGGGTTGTTTTGATTTTCGCAGAGGAAGGCCGATTTCGCAGCAAAAGGTCGTTTTCGCAACAAAAGGCCATTTTTGCAGCCCATTTCGCAACTGGGAACTGTGCTGCGAAATGACACTCATGTGCCAAGAGGGTGCTTCGCAGCTACGAAAATTTTCGCAGAGAGGGGCCTGAGGCTATGAAATGATTTCGCAGAGGCTTCTTTTAGGCTGCGAAATCTCGCAGACCTCTGTTTTTCCCCTGTTTTACACTCTTTCTTGCTCCAAACGACTTTCCTTTAATTTCTTTGCAATTCCTCCTACATGAGATCATTCAGAAAGACTAAGTTACATATAAATACACAACTTAAGACCAAAAATTAAAATCACAAGATTGATAAAGCTTGAAATTAACAAAATTAACAAAAACAAAACAAAAAAAAAATTATGGACTTTGGTGAAACCAAATCCATCTAACCCTTATTTGATTAGGCTTTCTGTGGCTCAAGGAGGTTGATTTCCTCATTTTATGGTTTGAATGGTTTAATGAATGGCTTGAGACGATGACCATTGACCTTGAAAATGTCAGTGCTTTTGGAATTCAGTGAATTCCACCACTCCATTAGGATGCACTTGGTGAATAATGAAAGGGCCTATCCACCTTGACTTGAGCTTCCTTGGAAAGACATGGAGTCTTGAATCATAAAGCAAGACTCTTTGTCCTTTATGGAATTCTTTGCTGGAGATTAATTGATCATGCCACTTCTTCATCCTCTGTTTTGCAACTTTGGAATTGATGTAAGCATCATTTCTTAATTCCTCCATCTCATTAAGGTCTAAGCACCTCTTTGCCCCAGCTCTGATCAAGTCCATGTTTAACTTCTTGATTGCCCACCAAGCTTTATATTCAACTTCCACAAGGAGATGGCATGCTTTGCCATAGATTAGGTGATAAGGAGACATACCAAGAATAGTCTTGTAAGCTGTTCTGTATGCCCATAGTGAATCATGAAGCTTAATAGACCAATCTTTTCTGCTCGTGATCACCACCTTCATCAGTATATTCTTGATTTCCCTGTTTGCTAGCTCCACTTGCCCGGAAGTTTGAGGATGATAAGGTGTAGCTACCTTATGCTTCACTCCATACTTGGCTAATAGGGTTTCAAAAGGTTTGTTGCAAAAATGAGTACCTCCATCACTGATTATGGCCTTGGGCACCCCAAATCTTGAGAAGATGTTCTCCTTAAGAAATTTGAGAACCACCTTGTGATCATTATGTTTACAGGGGATTGCCTCAACCCATTTAAAAACATAGTCTACCCCCACCAAGATATAAGAGTTACTAAAAGACATTGGGAAAGGTCCCATGAAGTCAATACCCTAAACATAAAAAAGATCAACTATTAGAATGGGGTTCATAGGCATTTGATTTCTTTTTGCTAGCTTCCCAAGCCTTTGGCATCTATCACAGCTCCTACACATGATGTGGGAATCTTTGAAAAGAGATGGCCAAGTAAACCCTGATTACAACACCTTCATGGCTGTTTTCTGAGAGGCAAAGTGGCCTCCACATGCATTTTCATGGCAATGGCTGAGGATCCCTTATTGCTCTTCTTTAGGGACACACTTTCTTATGGTTTGATTTGCACCATACTTGAAAAGGAAAGGCTCCTCCCAATAATAAGCATGAATTTTTGCAAAGAAGTGCTTCCTGTCTTGTGCATTCCACTCACTTGGAACTTCACCAGTAACTAAATAGTTAGCAATATGAGCATACCAAGGAGCTTTCTCTAGCAACATAAGTGATTCCTCAGGAAAGTCATCATTAATAGGTAAGACATGAGAATTATGTGCTATAGCTAACCTTGACAGGTGGTCAGCTACCACATTCTCCACCCCTTTCTTGTCTCTGATCTGGAGATCGAACTCTTGTAACAAAAGAATCCATCTAATCAACCTTGCTTTTGCATCTTGCTTTGTCAATAAATACTTCAAGGTCGAATGGTCAGTGAAAACAATGATGAAAGACCCTACTAGATAAGCACGAAACTTGTCTAAGGCAAACACCACAGCTAACAATTCTTTCTCTGTAGTTGTGTAGTTCCTTTGAGCTTCGTTCAATGTTTTTCTTGCATAGTAGATCACATAGGGCTTCCCATCTTCTCTTTGGCCAAGTACAGCTACAGCAAAGTCACTGGCATCACACATCACTTCAAAGGGTAGTTGCCAGTTAGGAGCCCTCACTATTGGAGCGGTTGTTAAGAATTGCTTCAGTTGATCAAAGCTATTTTGACATCTCTTATCCCAGACAAACTTAGCATCCTTAGCCAAAAGCTCACAAAGAGGTTTTGAAAGATTAGAGAAATCTTTTATAAATCTCCTATAAAACCCTACATGGCCAAGAAATTGCCTTACTCCTTTTACAGTTGTTGGGGACGACAATTTGACAATAAGCTCCACATTTGCTTTATCAACTTCAATGCCTTTCTCGGAGATGATATGGCCAAGGACAATTCCTTGACGTACCATAAAATGGCATTTCTCCCAGTTGAGCACCAAGTCCTTCTCAATGCATCTGTTTAGAACTGCTTCCAAATTGACTAAGCATTCCTCAAATGTACCTCCATATACGGTGATGTCATCCATGAAAACCTCCATAATTTGCTCCACCATATCACTGAAGATACTAAGCATACATCTTTGGAATGTTGCAGGTGCATTGCATAAACCAAAAGGCATTCTTCTGTAGGCGTATGTTCCAAACGGACATGTGAAAGTGGTCTTCTCCTGATCTTCCACATCAATTTCAATTTGGAAATAACCTGAGTACCCGTCCAAGAAACAATAAAAATGATGGCCTAAGACTCTCTCCAGCACCTAATCAATAAACGGGAGTGGAAAATGATCTTTCCTTGTTTCAGCATTGAACTTCTGATAATCAATACACACTCTCCAACCTGAAGTGAGGCGTGTAGCAATTTCTTCTCCTTTTTCATTCTGAACCACAGTAATCCCTGACTTCTTTGGTACCACTTGAGTAGGACTCACCCAAGGGCTGTCAGATATGGGGTAAATAATACCTGCTTGAAGTAGCTTCAGCACTTCAGCTCACACCACCTCTTGCAAATGAGGATTCAATCTTCTTTGAGGTTGACGAATTGGTTTAGCTTCTTCCTCCATATATATGTGATGTGTACAAACCAAAGGGCTAATGCCTTTCAAGTCAAATATTTGCCATCCTATTGCTTTCTTACACCTCTTGAGAACTTCAAGTAGATAAATCTCCTGATGACTAGTAAGAGATGAAGATATAACAACAGGACATTGATTATTTTCTTCAAGGTATGTATATTTCAGCTCCACGAGCAGAGGCTTCAAATTGAGCTTTGGGGTCTCTTCTTCAGTAGCTTCTCCTTCCTCTTTATTGAACAAAGGTAGAATCTCTTCTCTCCTCCTCCAACCTTGTAAAGTAGCAAGCACATTAGGGGGTTTAGACAACCCTTCTTCAAGATCCCCAAGACTTTCATTCAGCTTGTCTTGCATATTCTGATTACAGTGCTCCTCCACTAGAGTGTCGATAATGCATACCTCTTCTGGACCTTCTTCTTCTTCCGGAGTGATTTGCTTTTTAGACATATGAAAAATGTTGAGTTCAAGTGTCATATTGCCAAAAGTGAGTTGCATGAGTCCATTCCTACAATTGATGATTGCATTTGAGGTAGCAAGGAATGGCCTTCCAAGGATGATAGGAACTGAATTAGCTTCATTTAAAGTAGGATATGTATCAAGAACAACAAAATCTACTGGATAGTAGAAATTATCAACTTGAACTAAGACATCCTCAATTACCCCCCTTGGAATTTTTACTGACCTATCTGCTAGAGATAGGGTGATTGATGTTGGCTTCAACTCACCAAGTCCCCATTGCTTGTAGACAAGAGTATGGTAGCAAATTCACACTTGCTCCCAAGTCTAACAAAGCTTTCTCCACTACCTTTCCTCCAATCATGACTGAAATGGTAGGACATCCCGGATCTTTGTACTTCAAAGGAGACTTGCATTGTATGATTGCACTTACTTGCTCAATCAAGAAGGCTTTCTTTTTCACATTCAACCCTCTTTTGATAGTACACAGGTCCTTTAGGAATTTTGCATATGTTGGAACTTGCTTAATCATATCCAGTAATGGAATGTTGACCTTCACTTGTCTCAATACTTCAAGGATTTCTGATGCATTTTTTATCCCCTTTTTCCCATGCAAAGCTTGATGAAAAGGTGGAGATATACGTTTCTTCATCAATTCTTCCTTAATAAGCTCTTTCTCTGGATTTGCATTCACTATTGAATCACGGTCCTCATTCGTTTCACTGACATCTTTCTTCTTTCCTTTCATTTCCTCCCTCTTCTTTGTTTCTTCTTCTTCTTCAACATGTGGCTTGGGTGTTGGTGGCTCAACCTTTTTACCGCTCCTTAGAGTGATCAAGGCTTTAACATCTTTCACCTGTGACGATTCTCCCTCATGGATACCCTTGGGGTTTTGGTGAGTTTGAGAAGGAAATCTACCCTTCTCTTGCACTGTGTTCAAGTTAGTGAGCCTTGAGATTGAGTATTGGAGATTATCTATCTTTTGAGATAGATCATTTTGCATTCCATCCATCATTCTCTATACACTGTCAATTTTTTGACTGAGTTGAGCATTGATGGCTTTTTGGTCTCCAAAAAAATCTTCCACAACCTTGCTAAGATTTGTTATTGCTTGTTCAAGACTTGAAGATTGTTGAGATGGTTGAGCCAGTTGAGATGGTGGAGCTGGCTGTTGGTACTGAGGTGCTCTTGCCTTCCATGAGAAATTTGGATGATTCCTCCAACTTGAGTTGTAAGTATTTCCATACGGTGCATTGTTATTGGGCCTGAATTGTCCAATGACATTTGCTTGATCTCCAAACATTTCCCTTACAGCTGGAATTGTAGGGCACTCCTCCATCAAGTGTTCATAAGATTGACAAATAGGACACGACTTTACTTACACTGATGTTTCAGCAACAGCTTGCACTTCATGCACCTTTTGCAGTTCTAGTTCCTCCAATCTTCTTGTCATAGTCGCAAATTTTGCTTTCATATCATCATCTTCATTCAAGGTATACATCCCAGCCTTAGCATTGAAAGCACTTGGTTGAGACTTCATCTTTCCCACTTTTCCTTTGTTTAGTTCATCCCATCCCCTTGAGACTTCAGCCACATAACTCAAGAAATCCATAGCTTCCTCAGGATTCTTACTCATGAAATCCTCTCCACACATTGTTTCGAGGAGTTGCTTCATTGAGGAAGACATCCCATCATAAAAATAGCTCACCAACAGCCATGTATCAAAGCCATGGTGAGGACAAGCAGTTATGGCTTCTATATATCTTTCCCAACACTCATAGAATTTCTCATTCTCTTTAGCTGAGAAGTTTGAAATTTGCCTTTTCAAGCCATTTGTTCTGTGAGTAGGAAAAAATTTCTTGAGGAATTCAGCTTGTAAGTCAGTCCAAGTACGGATACTCCTTGGCCTTAAAGAATTAAGCCAAATCTTGGCCTTATCCTTTAAAGTAAAAGGAAATAGTTTAAGCCTCATCAGGTCGATAGAAGCTCCTCCATCTCGGAATGTATTACAAACATCTTCAAATTCCTTGATATGGACATAGGGATTCTCACTTTTCATTCCATGGAAAGTTGGTAGAAGTGGCATAATATGAGGTCTGATCACTAGCTTCTCTGTAGGGGGCACTATACATGATGGTGCACTCATACGAGGTGGATGCATTCGGTCCCTCATTGAGATGAAAGCATTGGGATTGTCTTGGTGACCATGGTGACTATGCGGATCTTCAGGTGTAGCTTCCATGATATTCAAGCTCAATTCCAATTCTTTGTTATGAGGTGTATCAAGTTTAACAAGCCTTCCTCCACTGTCTCGTATCCAATTTGGCATACACAACTAGTATCGACTGTAACTAAGAAAGAAAAACAAAAACAGAGGAAAACAAAAACAAAACTACCAAAAAGAGTTCGATTAACTAAAACTAAATTAAAAACTATGCTAGAATATAAACGAGTAAAAGAAAAAACTAAAAGAGTTAGTAAAACGAGAGAAAACTCACCAAACTTGTGATGAAAACCACAGGCACCTTGAAATAATATCACTATGAAGTTGGCACCTTCCCCGGCAACGGCGCCATTTGATTCATGCCCAATCGGTGTATCAGCTGATTCATGTCCAGCTGGTGCTCCTTGCTTGAGGAAGTAATCAACAAAATTTATAACCTATTACACCATGAACTAGGGTAGCAAAGACAAAGCTACTATAGCATAGTGGCTCTAGGATCGTTCACTAGGAAAGGTTTTCAATTCATAAATGATACCAATTCAAAGCTGAATTGGTGTCTTTTCATTTCAAGGTTAGCTTTAAAAGAAAACATAATTTTTGGATGAAAAAGGTTTGGTTTAAACTAACGGTAAAGAAAGTAATGGAAATTACTTATGAAGAAAAACGTTCCTTGGAGGTTTAGGTTCACAGGGGAGGTTCCTTATGCAAAAACAGAGCTTCGGTCATTTGATTCATTTCCTCGCATTAGAGAATTAACATATAGTCAACTCTCTAACCGGTGTTGTACAGATGCTTCCCTTTAATGGGTTCAAACACTAAATCCCTCTCACTGATGCACCTTGTAATGGCTCATACCTCTCACCTAGCACTTGCCATTCAAGGTGATCTTTAACCTTGGACTTCCCGTCAAAAGCTCGCAAGAGATAACTAATGGATGTCTCCGTGGAGTCCAAAAGCTTATCAAGTGTTGGCTATTCTAGAAAATCCTACCTTCAAACCACCTCCCAAAGGCTCGCAAGAGATAAACTAGTGCATCTCAATGGATGGAGATCACTTGCCTTATCAAGTGTTGGCCCAGGTGATTTAAAGGCGTTTTAAGTTAACTAAAAACATAAAAATCATTAACGGGTCACACTTTCTCTTCATTAATGGCTGAAACCGCAAAGCTACTAATTCTTGCACTTGGAACCTTTCCCGGGCAACCTTAACTCCAAGGAACTAAAAGTCTAGCCACTCATTCTCTGAGGAAACATCCTCAGAGCTTGTTTGGCTAGTAAGAAAATACAATCAAAATGAGAAGGTAAAGCAGAGCAAAACTCTGTATTTTTCTTCCTTTTAAAAACTATACAAAAGTTTTCGTCGTCCCCGAGAACAAGCTCCCGAGGGATATATATGGAAAATTACAAAATATCTATATGAGGTTATTCACCCTTTTTCCAAACTTAATAACTAAGGAATCCTATAATTGGTCGGTTACAAGGAGATTTTGGGGATTTAGACAACAAATATCTAAAGCAAAATATGTCAAAATATCCCAAAATATTGGTGGCAAATATCAGGAAGCTTCAGGAAAACACCGCAGCACTGTGCAAAATGGCTGCTCTCCCATCCGGGTAGATGCTATCAGATGATCCGGATATGTCCGTCCGGAGAAGTTGAAACGTCTCTTCTCCCATCCGGCTCCTGAATTTCGGACGTGAACATCGGGGTGGAAAGTGGGCGGCAGTCAGGTGCAAAATGGCGGCGCGTATCCGGGTGTAAATGGCGGCAACCGGGTACAAATTGGCGACAACCGGGTACAAATTGGCAGCAGTCGGGTGCAAAATGGCGGCAGCCGGGTGTAATTCCTTCCCGGATATGTTGTCCGGATGCCCTCCGATGGTGTATCCGGACACACTGTCCGGGGTATACTCCTTGCATGGATTCCAAATAACTCTCCTCAATTTCAGATTTGCTTTGGTGATCAAAAAGCTATCAAAACACCCAAACTTAACACATTTTTTATTAGAATTGATTGCAAGGGTCCTTAACATGTTAATTGGGTTAAAAGGTGATAACTACTACTCAAAAGTGTAAAAGAGTTAATTACAAGCTATCAAATAGCACGTTTTGAGTAGTAATCACCTACTTTGGTACCCCCATTATCTCAATATTTGTCTATGTCACCAATTAGTATAATGAATAGGTGAAAGAATTCAGAATGATGGCATCAACAAGAAAGAAGATGGAGATGAAATGGTTGCCTATAGACTAGAAAACCACATAAGGTTTTGTGCTCGCCCATGCAAACGGTTATAGGACGCAGGCAATAGCACCATAGTCCAGTAGTAGATTTGTAGAAGAAAACCGAAAGATGATTTCAAAAGCACTAGCACACGAGTAGATCGCATGGTTTCAACTGGAATTGATACTGATTAAAGTACCGAAGATGATTTAGTAGCAACATCGCTCATCTTTGGGTTCAAAATAGTCAGGAAAACTAGAATGACTGTATTCTCAAACGTTGCCATGCTTCGTGATTTGCTCTTGGGAGTGGAAGACCGAGTTCATGGGATTACAGAAACTTGATATTGAAGGGGCGCAACCAAGTGTTCTAGTCGTTAGTGGGTTACACTTAAGCTAAGAAGCAGGATGTTGCTTTGAACCGTTTGGAAAACAACCCTATATTATTGAGGAAAGTTGTTGAGACAGTTCTATATGGATAGAAATGGAGCTGGAAGTGCTTTAGTAATAAAGTTACTTTATTCAGAAAGTCCCATGCCTTAATTCCCTTATGAGCACACTTCCAAATTTCTTCTACAAAGCATGTTAAATGAGACTCAAAATCTCAACAACGAGTCAAATTGGATTATCAATGGGTTGGGTTTGATGATGTTTGTCACCATGCTCAGGCGTCAATGAAGAATCCACAAGACAATGAGGTGAGAACTAGCTTCTGGGGAAGAATATTGCAAACTTGATACTTGAAGAAACAAAAATAACACCATTCGAACATTGTGTAATCTGAGTAGACTTTGACTCCCTCCAAAGCCGACTTGTCATCCAGATCATATTGGTTAAAAAATTTCAGTTATTTGAGGTGAAGTTAAAAGTCAGTCTTATCCATCTTCCACTAGAGGACTTGGCTCAGAATAATTCTACAATTGCTTCAATCCTAGTTTTTGAGGTGTCAGGTCCAAGTATTTGAAGGAATAGGGTAACTTAGCGATGAGAGCGGGAAAAGAACCTAAAGATCGTTCGAATGTTTTCAAGGTTGCTTATAGATGGATTTCAGATTTTCCAGAATTTCTTCAACACTATCAAGCTTTTCAAAAAACATGAGGGATTTGAGTGACTTCAGACCCATGTACAGAATGAATTGTTGATAAGAAAGGGAATAATTTGTATAACGGGATCTGTATATTCAATTGCTATATTAAAATGCTTACAAAGGAGCTTAATATATATAGCCCATATATGATCTAAATTTGTCTAGAAATGTCTAAGGAAAGTTAACCTTGTAGAATGGAGGGATTGTAGTAATCTAATCCCTTCGCTTATGCCTATAATGTAGGGATTATACAACTCATGTCCATACTCCCCCTCAAGTTGGTGCATAGATGTCACTGATGCCCAACTTGTCAAGTGGGTTGTAAAAGATCTTACAGACCACCGCCTTAGTGAAGATGTCTACTAGTTGGTCTTCTGATTTAACAAATGGGAATCGGATTATCTTAGCTTCTAAGTTCTGCTTGATAAAATGTCGGTCTACTTCCACATGCTTAGTTTGATCATCTTGGACTGGGTTATGGGCAATATCAATGGCTGCCTTGTTATCACAAAGCAAGTTCATCTCGCAATTGGGAGGAAAACCAATTTTTGTCAACAATCTTCTCAGCCAATTTCGCAATTTCCTTGGTATCATTTCCTATGATGATCATATCATCTACATACACTATTAGTGTTGTTACCTTTCCTTGTCGACGCTTTAGAAATAGTGTGATCAAAATTGCTCTGTTGAAACCTGTACTTTCTCATTGCTGGGTTAAGGCATCCAAACCAAGCTAGTAAAGACTGTTTCAAGCCGTGCAAGGTGAGTTGCAGTTTACACACCGCCTTGCTAGATGTTTCAGTGTACCTAGGGGGAATATCCATATAAATTTCTTCCTCAAGGTCGCTATGGAGGAACGTATTCTTTACTTCAAATGGGAGTAGCAGCCAGTCAAGGTTCGCTGCAAGGAATAAAATGAGTCTTACAATGTTCAGCTTAGCTACAGGTGATAAGGTCTCCATATAGTCAACTCCGTGAGTCTATGTATATCATTTCGCTACAAGTCTTACTTTGTAGCACTCAATCAACCCATCCACCTTATATTTGATGGAGAATACCCATTTGCACCCTACTGTCTTGTGGCATTTTGGAAAAGGGACAAGAATCCACATCTTGTTTTTCAACAATGCTTCCATTTCTTCCTTCATCTCTTGGACCCACTTAGGGTCCCATAAAGCCTTCTTTACTTTTGTAGGAATGTGATGCGTCGATAATTCATTAGAAAAACTCTTTAAGGGTTTTGAGAGCTTCTCTGTTGAGATGAAATTGGCAATCTGGTACTTTGATTTGTGTGTCTCAATATCTGGAGAGTAGCATTCTGATGGTTTTCCATGATTGTGCCTAGGAGGTAACTGATAACCATCGCCAGTTAAATGTTTTGTGATAAGAGGAAAACTTACCTCATGAATCTCTTCAGGAATATTCTCAAAATTTGGGTCATGAGGTACTATAGAATGAGGGGGTGTTTCAGCAATCGGAGTCGGTGTCTCAATAGTCGATGTTGGTGGCTCTATAGTCTGTTCCATACCCATGGTAGTTGGTGGCTCTATAGTTAATGAAATTTCCTTGAACCAATTTAGTTCTTCATCGTGTGTCTCCCCCTGAAGAGAAGAATTGGATGGATGATAGAACATCTCGGACTTGAAGAAGGTGACATCCATAGTAACATAGAGTCGCTTATTTGTTGGATCATAGCATCGGTAGCCTTTCTAATTGGTGGCATAGCCTAGAAATAGACAGTGACGAGCACAATGGTCAAGTTTGGTGCACTGGTTACGGTAAAGATGAACATAGACAACACATCCAAAGGTTCGGGGAGGAAGCGTCGTAGCCAAAAGTATTGATATACTTGCGGCTAAGGCTTGTAGAGGTGTCTTGAAACTTATAATTTGGGATGGCATCCGATTAATGAGATGCACGAGCAATTGTAACCACATCAGGTTAGTGAGAGCTAGGTACATGTGCACTTAATAGGAGAACACGTGTGGTCTCGAGAATATGGTAATTCTTACGTTCTGCTACACTATTTTTCTTTGGAGTATGAGGACACGAGGTATGATGTATCAACCCATGCTGGTAGAAGTACTCATGGAATTGTCGATTCATGTATTCCGCCATTATCAAAGTGAAGGACTCTAAGTTTGGTAGAAAATTGGGTTTGAATCATTGTGTGAAAAGAGTAGAAGGCAATAAAAAAACTTATCTTTGTTTTTCAGTAGGTAGAACCACGTCATTCAAGTGCAATTATCAACAAAGAGAACAAACCAGCGATAACCCGATAAAGTAGATTTTAGGAATGATCCTCACACATCATAATGAATTAAGATAAAAAGAATATCACTTATTCTTATGCAAATGATACATTTCCTGGTGACTTTTGGCCAAAATACAAGTTTCACATTGAAAATATGAGATAGAGAAATCAGAAAATAAACGAGGTAGTAAATGCTTCAAATACCCAAATGACGGATGGTCGAGCCGTCGATGCTAGAGCCAAATCTATTCTATATTAGAATCACCCGACTGTCCCACATGATGTGTCTGTCCCATATTGAAGTCATCCATATAGTAGAGTCCGCCCTTCTTAGTACCATGCCCAATAATTTTCTTCATGAGAATATCCTGGATAAGGCAAAAATCAAGGTACATCAGTGTTGTACAATTTAAGTACTTAGTAAGTTGACTTACAGAAAGCAATTTATGAGATAAGGATGACACAAATAAGGTATTGGAGAGTAACAGGGTTGGTGGTACCATCACAATTCCAACCCCTTGTACCGATGAAATAGTGTCATTAGCATTCGCAATACTAGTTCGCCTAGGAACAGTATGTTGACAAAAGTCCTGTGCATCAAAAGTCATATGATATGTGGCTCCGGAATCCAAGATCCACAAGTTGCACTCACTACTTCTAGTAGATCCAAGAGATGTTATACCTAGCATGTTGCTGGTAGAGTTAGTACGAATTAGAGACAGTTGGGGTTCTGCTGCTGCTACGTTGTTTTACTAGTGTTGGGCTCAAAATGGTTGCATCTATTGCACAGTGCTCTTGACTTAGTCAAGTTGATCATCAAGGACATCGAGGAACACATAGACCCTCTACTCTTAGAGAATTGCGGCGTACAGTTGCACATCCTTAGGGCACTTCATGGGGTTTGGCCACCGAAAATCTATTTCCCTCCACAAGCCTTGCAGCTCGTTAATGTACCCTAATTTGTCTCTCTCGGAGATAAACATCTCCACAACTTGGGACCATATTGCATAATTTGATCCATTGAGTTTTATGTCGATCCATTGGGGTTGGGGCCTTGTTTAGCACCTCAACCATCTTCATGGTGAGTTCTGATAAAAAAGAAAATTAATCTCGCGACATGTCCTAATTTTTACTTAAGTCGCGTTTTGAGGTTTTCAACTTAGCTGACTTTTTTTTTTTTTTTTTTTGTGTGCTGTATGTAGTTTATGCTCATGCGAGCCAGGAACGCAATGCGACTTGAGTTTGATCGAAGGGTGATAAATTCATGTCCTTGGAAAAAAATTTAATTGATGGTCAAAGATGACTTATTCTCAACCATTTTGATGAGGACCTTTCATAAGCATTTTGGAGAAAAAAAAAATAAAGTCCTCTGAATTCATCTTGATTTTTGTTTTTAGCCTCGAAGGTGAATGAATGACACTTTTGTATTGTGTTTGATATTCTTCCATAGGCTTGTTGAAGAATGTTTGGAGTTTGATCTTGACTTTTGAAGCTTCATTTTTGGATTTAGCTTATGGGTTGTATCTTCCTTTTGAGAACGCCTCATTCTGAAAGAAAAGAACACTTGTATTTAGAGAAGTTGGAGATTTTAGTTTAAAATCTCCAAATTTGACTTCTTTAATACAAAGAGTTTGTTTCTTAGTTTAAGAAGTTTTCCAAGAAAGATTGTTTTTTTCTTTGGCATAAATTTTTTTTTTTTTTTGGTTACTACAGTTTAAGCTCTTGTAAGATAGGAGCAATATGCAATTTAGGATCATGCTTTAAGGAGCATAATTATAGTGTTAAGGTTTGAGAACAATTATGGTAAAATTTGATGTCATGCTCTCTTCATTATCATTGGTGAAGGTGATAGTTGCACAACATGTCGCAAAATTGTGACATTTATCTTCAAATCATTGTCTCCTTTATTTTGTGGCAGAGAGTGATAGATTCTTAAGTGCCTAGTTTAATGAAATTCGCGTTTCCTCAAGAAGTTGTAGCATTTCATGGATACTGAAGAATGAAGGTAAGCATTGTAGGTTTGCTACTACCTTATCATCTTCCTTAGTTTTGCTCAACTGTACACCAAAAGCACTTTCTTCATCTTCACTTGGCCCATCTTCTACTAAAGTCTCATGACAAAAGACCATATGAGTTGATGTTATCATCCTTCTATTAAAGAACTCTGTGAAGGGAAGTATTCCCCCAAAGTGACAAGGGTGATAAGATTTTGTACCAAGAGGTCACCAGCCTGTACAATCATTTGTTTTCTTTTGGGTTTCTTTTCTTCTTTCTTCTTCGCATGTCAGTGAACATTTTTCTTACATTGTTCCTTTCTATGAAGATCTGGGTATGGATGAGATTCTTGCTTCTTCCAAGGTCTTCTTCATGTCACCAATGTCCAACCTTCTTCAGTATACGACATTGATTCATTATCAGAGCAAAGATGAAGAAGGGTGTCCTGGTGTGACACCTGTGTTTGCTTTGACTTAGGTAACTAACATTGGATAGTATCGGCGCAAGGCCCCAGTGTCTTAGGTGGAATGTGTAACGAAATAGGATCGAAGGACCCAAATATGATAATAGCATGATTTGACTCTACTACTTCATCTAGATTTAGATGAATTCTTCCTTTCTTTGCAAGTTTCATTATGAGATCTTTTAAGATGAAACATTTCTCCACAGAGTGACTGACGATTCGATGGTAATGGTAGTAGTTCATATCATTAACATGACCCATTTCTTCTTAACGTTTGCACTCAGGTAGCTCAATAACCTTTTTCTAGACCAGATCTTCCAACATGTTAGGCACAACAGAGTTAGGAAAATGATACTTTTTCTCCTTCAATTCCTTTAATTAAGGTGAACCAACGCTTCTCATTTTCTTGGGTTAGTCTCACCTCTTTTAGTTCCTTCTTTTTATCTCTTGCTGAGATATTGATAAGAGTCGTATTTACCATCATTGACTCCTAGATGTATTTTATAGAGGTCTTATCACTTGTTTTCCCATCGTGTCTCTCTCTTTGTTGGTTAATGATAAGATCCTTCTTAGTACCATGGTTGGCAATGCTGAGCTCCATGTCATATGCTTGAGTAGCTAACTCTTCAAAGGTGTGAGGCCATATCCCTTGGAGGATGTATGCACATCTCCATAGTTGACACCTTGGATAATCTATCTTTGTAGTCCAGGCTTAAGGAACACCAATGATTGATGTAGTCTACAACCGACTTGTCTTTCCATTGCTTAGTATTAGTAAGCTCCATCATGCTTACAATTAGTTGGATGTTATAAAAACGTTTGAGGAATTCGTGTTCTATTTGGTCCCAACTATCGATACACTCAGGTACAAGGTCTATGTACTAATCAAAAGTATTCTCTTGAAGAGAACGAACGAATTGTTTAACTAACAAGTCACCATTTGTACATGCATTGTTACAAGTTTCAATGAAATGGGTAACATGTTGTTTTGGATTTCCTTTCCCGTTAAAAGATTGAAACTTTGGAGGTTGATAACTCACAGGCATACTGTAGACCCTCAATTTTGTCCCTTGCCACTTGTATATATCTTGGGGTGTCGCCCGCACTCAATTCCTATGTGTCACGACCATGGAGCCTCTGTTGGGCTTAATCGGCTCTCGGACCTCGTGTGAGTTCACCTATGGTCTGATTTAGTGCGAGTGATGCGACTCATGGTAGCTTAGCTTTAAAGGCGTATCAACAAAATTTATACCTTAAATACTATTACTAAAGTAGCCAAGCTACTATAGCATAGTGGTTCTAGGATCGTTCACTGGGAAGGGTTTTCGCAAACACAAGTGATATTCAAATTAGGAAAATAGGTGATTTTCTTATGGATGTTAGCTTTAAAAGAAGATGTAAATATTTCAGAAAGATTTAAACTAATCTAAGCTAACATTAAAGACTAAAATGAAAGGGTGTAAAAACAAGTTTCTCAAAGATAGGATAGCTATGCTCTGGCTCTTATGCAAATTGGAAATCTTAGGATAGGCTCCTCGCGTTGGGGTTGTAACTATGGTGATGCTTGCTTCCCGAACCGGTATGGATTTAGCAAATCAAGTTTTAATCCTTTAAAATGGCAAAACAGATGGTAGTGAATTTCATCAATGGTTATTCACCTTAGACTTCCTTTGAATGGCTCGTAAGAGATAACTAATGGTCTAAAGCCAAAAGCTTACCAAATATTGGCAACTCAAAGTCATTCCAAGTGATAAACTCACCTTTCAATGGCCATTTGAAATTGGTTCTGATGGATTAATACAAAACTTGGAATTGAAAACCTCACCTTCCAATAGCTCGTAGGAGATAACTAATGGATAGAAATCCAAAAGCTTATCAAGTATTGGCCGTTGGAAGTTGTCCAAAGGAAATAAAAACCAAACTTTGCATTAATGAACCTTTAATGAAAAACGACTACTTACCTTCCGGGTGTGAGAAATTTCCATGGGATTGCATCCAAGCCATCACATAACATCCATACTTTGAGAAACTAAAAGCTTTAGCCAATCATCCTCTGAGGAAAAGCCCTCAGAGGTTGTTTGGCTTCCAAGAAAATAAAATAGTGAAGAGAAAAGAGAAAACAAGAGAGTGTAAAACGTAATATGTATTATCTTCTATATCATCCAAGAGGTGATTTCCACCCCTTATATAGTCTTTACAAAAGCCAAAGCTTGTGATTGGTTAGTTACAAGGATGAGAAAGGAAATTACATCACAAAATACAAAGGAAAATATCTAAAGTGGAGTCGGCAAAACAGAGCAAAATTCGCGTGGGTTATGCGAACGTTATGCGAAATTCGCATTACACCTTGTGGAATGCGAAATTTTCGCATAACCTGGAGCATTTGGCTTCCGAAGCCATATCTTCCTCATTTCAGCTCCAAATCGTGCACGGTTTGAAGTGTTGGATTCTTGACTTCCAGAGCTTTAAAATGGTATATAGCATGTAAAAATTGAACTTCGGGAAGTTCTCCAAAAGTGCGAAAGAAGACTGCAGCTGCTGTCCTCTTTGCTTCTCTTTGCTTTGCTTGCTTTTCCTCTTTGTTTCTCTTTGCTTGTGCTCGTGTTTCCACTTGAAATTCAAGCTTGTAAACGTCCAAAATCCTTGCTTTAACTTGTCCAAGTAGCTCCTCCATCATTTGGCATGCTTGAATCGATTCATAAGCTGATAAAAACATGTAAACTTGCCACAAAATGGTTAAAACCAATTACTAAGGACCTTAATGAATTAATTGGGTTAAATGAATATGATTACTACTCAAAGGTGCTTAAAACCATTATAATTAGGTCTACAAAATAGCACTTTTTGGTAGTAATCAGCGAGCGTTTGGTCCATTATGAAGTGTCGTCATGGTCGATTCCTTGGTTCGTATCATTCTATGGGATAGAGGTGGAGGTTTCCACAATCTCAGTTTAGTTAGAGACTATGACGGAACACACTTGCTTGTTTTAGTCATTTCTCCTTCATCCGAGCTCGGAATTGTGCACCATTTTTTTGTTGGATTCCTTATTCTTCAAGGAACATTGTGTCAAAATTTGAGAATTTTTCTCAACCGATTGACCGAATGGGCAACTAGCTCAACCAGTTCGACAAGTTTTTTTAAGCAGTTGACCAGTTGGCAACTGGTCGACGGATTCGTCCGGGCTATTGGCAAACGACTCTATTTTTTGCATTTTTGGTGCCCTTTTTCTGGTTGGTTTGAGCCCCGGTGCTCTAGATTGGCTTGGAGAATGGTTTTAGGTCCAATTTGGGCCATTTTGCGGATGGATTGTAACCCACCTTGAATCCATGTGGATTCTTGGCAGGTAAGGAATTATGAAGTTATAAGAGGCAGCTGCCCACCTTAGGAATGGGGGAGCTGAATGAGTTAGGGTTTCGAGGCTGAAGGTGAGGATTTCCAGAGTTGAACGGGAAAGAAAATGGGGTGGTGCGGATGTTGATGGGAGTAGGAAAAAAAGGAAGGAAGGAAAAAAAAAAACCTGTAGGTATATTTTTTGTGATTCCCTTACTTGCTTCCATTTATCGCTTTATTTTTCATCCACTCTTGTGGCTCTTGAACATTGTTGGATAGTTTGGTTGTGAAATTGTGTTACTACTATGCTTTTCTTCCCATTTGCTTTTAATTTTTCATCAGAGGGTAAGCTTGGATGTGGTTTCAGTCGTGCCATTGATCATGGATCCCATCGACTCTACATGAAATGGGTTTCCATTTGATAGGTCTTTTGTTTGTTCTTTTGGACCATGCTCTGTTTTGGGACATTTTGTTTATCTTCATTTGGGATCTCTCTATCCTCTCTCTGTTCTCCCATTGTTGAGGATTTTCAAATTTCATGATTTATTTTTTTAGCATCAATTTCCAAAAAGCTTCGAAAATTCCGAATTTATTTTTTTAGCGTCAATTTCCAAAAAGTTTAGAAAATTCAGAATTTAATTTTTTAGCATAAATTTCCAAAAGTTTTGAAAAATCCGGATTTATTTTTTTTAGCATCAATTTCCAAAAAGCTTCAAAAATTCTGGATTTATTTTTTTTAGCATCAATTTCTAAAAGTTTCGAAAATTCCAGATTTATTTTTTTTAGCGTCAATTTCCAAAAAGTTTCGAAAAGTCCCGATTTAATATTTTATCATAAATTTCCAAAAGTTTCAAAAATTCCGAATTTATTTTTTTAGCGTCAATTTCCAAAAAGTTTTGAAAAGTCCGGATTCAATTTTTTAGTGTCATTTCCAAAAATTTCCAAAGTTTCCAAAATTCCGGTTATTAGGGGATGAAGTTCAAACGGGAAATATGTTAGTCCTCAGCTGAAAGCCAAGGGAATGAGAGTAACTAAATTTTCGCCACGTAGTCTAGAGTCATGGCTGCACTTGGTGGCCATTGGGTAGAGCCTAGAGATTACATATATATGGTTTGGTCATGGTTGAAAATTTTAATAAATTTGGAATTTGCATGTATTGTGTGCTTGTGCTTGTTGACTAACCCTTTCTCGTAGCACACGGCTAGGGACCTCAAGTACGCAATTTTGTTTTGGTTATTAGTTTCCTGTATGTGCTGATACCAATTAGAATTGCGAGTCTTGTCATTTAGGTAGCCCGAGGGGGAAACTGATTTATCTTCAACCCATATACTCCAACATACCCAATTCGCTAATGGGGACTAGATTCCGGGCCTAAAGGGGTGCTACCTCATATGAGGTACCTTCCTGATAGGTAACCTGATCCTTGAACCCAAAAATCTAGTTTCGCGGACCATTTTTTCCTAACTGGAGTCATTGAGGGGTTTTTGTTCTTACTTAATTTTCCCCATTTCAAAAAGAAAAAGAAAAAGTAAGTGGCGACTCCAAACGAAAACTGTCCCTCGTCGGGATGGATTTTCCACAACTCGTAAACTACACTTTTTCTCCATATATTTGCTTTAATTCGCAAGTCGTGCCGATCGGTGGATCGGGGGAGGGTCCACACATATGTAGACTATCAATCCCCTTAGTGTAAGGTTTAAAGTACATGAGCATACTTTGTGAGGGTCCACCGTACACGCTCTAATGGTGTTAGTTATCATGTCTTAAAATTGTTGGACAAATAATGATGCCACCGAGGTAGATTTCGTTGTTTGTACCTCGACTTGCACTATCTTAGAAACATGTGGTGCATCATCGAGAGGACATGCAACATTCAGAAGGTAATTGAGTCTTTGACTTGACTCACCCGTATTTTATACTTGTGTCTCAACCTTGTTTATGAAGGAGGTTATCTACATATCCTTCTCCTCGACCGTCTTGGTGAGTTTGGTGATGGTGCAAGCCATCTTTGCTAATTGTTCCTTTACGGATGTAGTGATGGTTGAAATTACCGACATAGTCATCAAGAAGGGAGAAGTAAAAGAGTCAGAACGATTAAAGTAATTTTCCTCCTTTGACGTTCCAGTTGGCGATCCGGAGTGTGAGTCGATACTAGAGTTGGTATCGGTAATAGAGCAAGGAGACTTATCCCCAAAGTATTTCAATGCTAAAGGGAGTTTTCCCTTGCTACAAGGATTATGGCTCTTTACCCCCGAAGAAGCCAAAGTGATGCATGGTTGGTGCTCATCACGTGTCCTTACCAGTTTTAACAAACAAGTAGACTCACTTGTTTGTTTTGTTGAAGGTGAAGATGTTGATTTCGCTTTGCTATGATTCATGTGGCTCATAGCAGTGTTGTGTGTCAATTGCACAATGACGATCTTGTCACTATCCTTTTTTACGTGCACAACTTGAATTCTTTTGGATGTCATTGACGTAGTAGTGATTAATTTTCTAACAAAAGAGATGAGAGGCAAAGAGGTCCCATTGGGCGTACCAGAAATTTGTATGCACAAATTTCGTAAAGGTCTTGTAAAATTAGCAAAACAAATAGGAAAATAATGCGAACAAAATATTTATTGAAATTAAAAATATTGTGGGTACAATATCAAATATAATATTTTTTACAAAAGAATATTTTCCCTCCGATTCTTTCATTTTGACTACAACTTGAAGAATAACGATGACTTTTTTTTTTTGAAGATCAATTGAGGGCCACAAATGACTTATTCCCAAATGAATTTGTTAATTAGTGAAGAACGCGTGTAGCAGTTCTTTTTCCGTTTACTGAACTTGTAGGGAGATTTGATGATGTTTTTTCTTTTGTTGTGAAGCATCTTTTCTCGTATGAAGTCGCCTTTGGATTTTCTCTTTAAGATCTTCCTTTTTGGATTTTTCTAATTTCTGAATTTCTCCTCACTTTCTTGAAAGAAGACACTTCTATTTATAAATGAAGACAGGGAATTTGAGTTTCAAATTCCTGGATTTTAGTTACTTAATTCAAGGGATTTAGTTCCTTGATTTTAACAACTTTTCTTCTCCAAAGGTTTTACTAACAAGATAATAATAATAGTAGTATTTTATTATTATTATTATCATTTTTGTAGTTGGAGATTAGTTTCCTTTTTTTTTTTTTTTGAGGAAAATTATCCATAAGAGGATATCTATTTTTATTTATTCACTTATCCATTTATTTATCAATTTTGAAGACCAAATGGTAATTTAATCCACTAAAATTTTTATGCCTACAATAACTTTTAAAAAAATCTGGGTTTTTTTTTACAATTTTTAATTTCAAATATATTCTTATTTTAAATAAAAAAATATTCAAAGAAGAAAAATATTTCGATGAAAAACAATGTAACTTTAAAAAAACATGATGTTTTCTTTTATTATTATTTTTTTCTGTCTTTCTTCTTTTTCTATAACTCTATTTCTTATATGCATCCATTGTGGTAGAGAATATTCAATTCGGTCATGTTTCATTTTCTTTGGCTTCATTTGCTTAGTAGGGTAGTGTCCTTCTATATTTGAATAATGAGCTCATAAAAATGTGAGTTTTAGCCCAAATAAGGATGTTGTGTTTTGATTTAATAGGAACTTGTATAAAAAAAATTGGTCAAAAATTAACAGTTTTAAATAAATAAAAAACTATTAAATGAATTGAATTTTAAAAACAAAAAATTAATTGTATTATCTTCAATAAAAAATATTTAAAGAAAAAATTTATTTCAATAAAAGATAATGTAGCTTTTAAAAAATGTGGTTTTTTTTCCTATTTTAAATGTGAAAAATCTTCTTATCTTAAATAAAAAATACTTAGTTTTTATTTTTATTTTTTAAAATTTTAAATATCTTCTTTCAATGGAGTCCTAGTTGAATTCTAATAGATAATGAAAACCTAGTTGAATTCTGATAGGGAATGAAGTCCTAGTTGAATTGTAATACTATAAAATAAATTGATTATGCAAATTTATAAGATCAAATTTTAATTTAAAAGAAAAAGAAAGAAATTTTAATTAAAAAACCTATTAAATGAATAAAAGTTTAAAAACAAAAAATTAATGATTTTAAATTAAAAAACTATTAAATGAATTAAATTTTGAAAACAAAAAATTAATGGTTTTGTCTTAAATAAAAAATATTTAAAGTAAAAAATTATTTCAATAATAAAATAATGTAACTTTTAAAAAATCTTGTTTTTTTTTTTCCAATTTTTAATTTCAAATATTTTCTTATCTTAAATAAAAAAATATTCAAAGAAAAAAATTATTTCAATAAAGAATAATGTAACTTTAAAAAAGTATGATTTTTTCTTTTAGTATTATAATCTTTTTTCTTTTTGTCCTTCTTCTTTCTCTATGACTCTATTTCTTATATGCATCCAATGTGGTAGAGAACATGCAATTTGGTCATGTTTCTTTTTCTTTGGCTTCATTTGCTTAGTAGGATAGTGTCCTTCTATGTTTGAACAAAAGGGTAGTAAAAATGTGAGTTTTAGCCGAAATAAGGTTGTTTTGTTTTGATTTAATTGGAACTTGTATAAAAAACCAGTCAAAAAATGGTGAAAAGAAAGAGTTTTCTATTTCTTAATCCTACAACAGTCTCTAAGGCCGAATTGATATCGCCACAAATAACCAAAAGATCAAGGACTATTGTTGATCAACTATGTCATAAGGAAAGAGCGAAATATGTGTTTATTTCATATAACCCAAAGTAAGTTTTCACGAATATCATGTTGCAACAGTTACATATAATTTGAATTTCTTAATGTTGTCTAACTTAGATTTTTTTTTCTTTTTTCTTATGTTATAGATTTCATTGGGTTTTGGTAGTACTTCACCTTGCAACAAGGGCATGTTACTAATTAGATTCACTCTCACATAAGCCCTACAATGATATTAAAGATGTTATGAATACATAAGTTTCATTATTCTTATATTGTCAAATGAGGAAATGTGCCCAAACCATATTTGTTATCCGTAGGTCCCTTTACAATATAGTTTTGAAGTCATTCATGTAAAAATAAAAAAAGTATTATATGAAGTGTTTTTCTTTTCTTGTCTTATAATTGTTAAATTTTTTATTTATACTTATTTTCATTGTTCCAAAATGTAGGGCTTTGAGAATATGATCACCTGAGATAAAGAAGAAAACATCAAGAAGGGAACCTATTTGGAGAAATGTGATGGTATTATAGGTTTCTTAATTATCTATTTTTTAAAATGTTGATTTTAACCTTTCACTTACTAAGATATACTTGTACCTATAGTGCCCACAAGAAGGAGGTGTTGAATGTGGTTATTTTGTTATGCGATACATGAAGGAGATAATTGCAAATTCAAGACTGCTCACATTAAAGGTATATGTAATTTAATCTTAAATATATGGTATAGTTTAAAACTTATACAGTTTATTTTATTAATGTGACATATCTTTGTTTTACTTCATCAGTTTGTAGAACGAAAAACCTATTAGTATTATTATAATTATGGTAGGTAGTATTGTCTATGAGGAAACATATATTGGTTTTCTAATTAAAATAGTAAAAAAAAAAAGTTAAATTATTAAATTCTTAGCACTATTATACTCAATTGTTTAAGGTTTGACTCGATCTTATGTTTGAAATTTGACAACAAGTGAGTTATACTCTAGATCCCCACTTAAATTAATTTTATTATAGAGAGGCACTAGTTTATCATGGTAAGATAATTGTTCAAAATTATTACTTGATCTTAAAGACTTAATTTGCATTATTGAATTTTAAATTTTTGTGTGATTTTTAAAGCAGGTCATGGAGATATTTCGAAGCTGATTATTTTTTGTGCATGGAAAGCAATTTTTTCTAATATGGAGTTTGATGATTTTCTCATTTGATAGATTGAAGATCAGATGGAAGTTTTATGGGTAATTTGTATTTCAACTGTTTTGACATGTTCAAAACAAATTATTATGAATTTTAATGGTAATTTTCTTGACTTGTACTTTCTTTGGACATATTTTATCATAGTTTAATTTAGGACATAATATGATATGTAAATTTATTGGGTATGAGAATTATTTTTATGAATGATCGAGTAGATTCAATTTTATATAGTTATTTATTGAGAATAAAATTTATTTTATTAATAGGTGGTTTAATAACTATATATATATAGAATTAACCCATTAAACAAATTGAAATAATAATATTATTTTAGCTTAAATAATTTCTTGATGGTGGTAATGTTGAAAAAATATATCAATAAAGATTTATCTCTGGACAAGAAAGTAGTAATCAATATAATTTTATTTTATGTTGACCCATAAATTTGAGTCAACATATATATATATATATATATATATATTGACAGTAATAAGGAACATCAATACATGCCTACGGTGATAGCTAAAATAGTCACAACATATCTTAGACTTATGCTGACACCTCAATCAATGATGCTAACACGATCAAACAAAGCTCTTTTTTCTTGTAGTGCACCTTGGTTTGGTCGCCACCAATATTTTACATCCATTAGACTAGATATCACTCACATAGTCAGCAAAGTGTACCCAACACATCCAACATCCAACTAAGGAAGATCCCAAGGGTGTGAAACAAATACTACACTAATTTCGCTTTGTTAACTATTAATTAAAATGAGAGTATATCTCTTACTATTTACTAACATATTAAAAGAAAAAATTATTTAGATAGTAATGGGAATTTATTTCTTATTCTTTTCTGATATCTTAAATAAAAATCATACAACATTCTTTTTTTTTTTTTTCTAATTGATTCGCTTAAAAATTAGAAAAGTTCAAATCAAACTAGAAGATTTAAATGTAAAGCCTTCTATTTGAGGGGACCTTAGGCCACTGCTTTAAATAATGGCCTGATGTTGAAGTTTTGGGCAGTAGCAGCAAAGAAGCCAATCTCCGCTGCCAAAATAACATAAGGAGGTTTCAATACCAAATGTGAGTACTTCAGTCTATAGGCTATAGAAGTACATTTCTATTTATTTCTTCTTACTTGAAAATTACTCACATCTCTCCTTACTTAGGCCTCTTCTCCAACTACCTTTCATCTAACTGCTATAGAGCGTAGAAATAAGTTCCTAATTTCTTGATTGTCTACACAAAAAGAGCAAGGAACAGAAGAAGGTTAATTTAGAACAATTAATAATTTTATTTTTTCCTTCGTTCCATTGTTTGTCATCATTTCTCTGCAGAAACCAAAATGGTCCTATGAATATCATCATGATTCTCATTCTACACCTTTACAACCCTTGGCAGTCACTAAACTCCATCTTTCATGGTGTCGGCCAAGTGGGACCGTTGGCTATTTATTCTAGGGTTTTTTTTAACTTTTGCAGCAATTTTAAAAAATAATTATTAAAAAATGGTAGTTGGGAAAATATTGATAGATTTACGGCAGTTTTGGCCATGTGGAAGGTGTCTTTTGAAGAGACACTTTCCCCAATTTTCAAAATCATGAAAGAATTGAATTTAAGTTAAAGGTGTCTCTTGAAGAGACACCTTCTACAATTCCAAAAAATTGGATTTATATTAAAGGTGTCTCTTGAAAAGACATTTTTCACGTGGCAAAAAATCCAATATGCATTAAAGGTGTCTCTTCAAGAGACACCTTCCACAATTTGACAAATTTGAATGTCTCATGATTTTAAAGCTAAAGATGTCTCTTGAAGAGACACCTTCTACAATATTTAAACATTTTAATTTATACAAAAGGTGTCACTTGAAGAGACTCTTTCCACAATTCCACAATTCCACAAATTCCAATATATATACTAAAGGTGTCTCTTGAAGAGACACCTTCTACAATTCCAAAAAATTGGATTTATACTAAAGGTGTCTCTTGAAAAGACACTTTCCACAATTCCATAAAATCCAATATGCATTAAAAATTATGGAAATTATTTTAAAGCTAAAGATGTCTCTCTTCAACATAAATTCGAAATTTTCTAATGTGTATGAAAATTGTGGAAAGTGTCTCTTGAAGAAACACTTTCAGTATAAACCCAATTTTTTAAAATTATAGATTTTTAGGAATTGTGAAAGGTGTCTCTTGACACCTTCCACAATTTTAAAAAAATTGGGTTTATACTGAAAGTGTCTCTTATCCACAATTTTTTAAAAATTGGGTTTATACTGAAAGTGTCTCTTTAAGAGACACTTTCCACAATTTCCATTCAAACAGTGAAACATTTCGAATTTATGCTAAAGGTGTCTCTTGAAAAGACACCTTCCACAATTCCCAAAAAAAATGGAATTATACTTGGACGCCTTTCATAATTATTAAAAAAATTGGGTTTATACAGAAAGTGTCTCTTCAAGAAACACTTTCCACAATTTTCATACACAGTGGAAAAATGCGAATTTTGAAAAGGCACATTCTACAATTCCCAAAAAATAGAATTATACTAAAGGTGTCTCTTGAAGAGACACTTTCCACAATTTCCATACACAGTAGAAATTTTGGAATTTATGCTGAAAGTGTCTCTTGAAGAGACACCTTCCACAAAAGAAAAAAAAAATCTATCTCTTAATTAGTATTACCTATTGTACAATCAAATGTTTAAAGTTTATCACCCGTATACATTATAATCAATATTTTAACATTCAATCCAAAACCAATGAAAACAAGTAAAGCAAATGTCAATTAAGTCATCACCTTTCCAAAATAGTAACAATACTATTTTGTGTAAAATAAGTCCAAAATAGATAGAATACTATAGAACTTACGTTAATAAAAAGTTAGTTAATCCAAAATATAACAAGTATAAACATGCATCTTGAGTATTTGTCCAAAATAATGATATGCAAAATACTAATAGTACCCAAAATACAAGTCATATGCAGTAACATCCTCAATGTGTACCGCACGAATGAGCCTTCTTCTTCCGTTAAGGACGTCTATGATGTGCATGCTCCACTATTGGCTCTATGGGGCTAACATGTAACCCTCCATGAGCTCCATGACCACGTCCTTGACCATGTCCTCGACCACGATTAGTCTTTTGTCCTTGTTGATCATCATTTGCTATATGAACTAACTCCTCATCAACCAATGTAGCCTCTATCAATGGTGGTGATGATGCAACAAGTGGTACTACAGGTGGGGTGGATGGCACCTCCATAGGTGTAATAGGAGTTTCCTGAATAGGTGGCAGGCTAATGTTAGTCGATGGTGCATCTCTAAGAACAGATGTATGCCTAGTCCCTCTCGTATGAGCCCCTCGCCCTCTAGTCCGTACACCTCCTAATAGAGTAATGGATGATATCGGCTGCTGATGAGGTGGTGGACTACCTCTCGTATAAGCCCCTCTCCCTCTAGTATGTACACCTCCTGATCAAGTAATGGATGATATCGGCTGCTGATGAGATGGTGGACTACTCCTCGTATGAGCCCCTCCCCCTCTAGTCTGTACACCTCCTCCTCTAGTCTGTACACCTCCTGATCAAGTAATGGATGATATCGGCTGCTGATAAGGTGGTGGACTAATGACAGACGATGGTCGTACTCAGGCAACAACTGGTGTATGTCTAATCTCCCTCATACAAGGCACTCGTCGTGTAGGTCGTACATCTCCTAATCGATGTTGGAGTTGTGTAGTAGCATCAACACTAAATGGAGCATCTAAACAATCCATCTCATGTATGGCCTCTAATACAGTAGTACATAGCCTACGAATGCGAAAATCATTTGGAGGTGCAATATCATATATCCGGTGTATGCTAATAGTCTGTAAGTCAAATAAGAGTTAAATTAAATTCTTATAAAAATAAAATAAACTTTAATAAAAAGATAAAACATGAAAATTATCAGTAGCTCGTGGAAGGACCCAGTCCGAGTAAGAAACCGAATAGTAGTGGAGCGATACCACACCATGTATGGATCATGATACCCCAATGAACCTATAGTCATCTCGCCTCTAACAATATGCTCACACCTAGAGCTCCAACGATGAATGTAGTCTCCATGTCAAGTAATCAAATCAACATCATGTGTACCTCTCAAATCACATTTGTGTAAGATTGACTCATTATCACATGGCTGGGGATCCCTTGACAAAATCCAAACTGACACAATACTCAATCAAGTCTATGCCATTCAATTATGTGGAAACATATCAAAGGTGAGATAGTGCACCATATATCTTTCCCAACAGTACAATAATCAGGAAGACCAACATTCATGTCATCAACATAAGTTTGCCATATAATCTGTACCCAAGGAACATTAGATATAATCAGTGACTTAGAATTTGTTTAGAGAAACAAGTATAAGAAATGAATCACACTTTTATCACCTGATCTGTTATAAGTCGATCAAGATGGTGCCTATACTGAGCTAAGACTTGCATGCTAATCAAAGTAGTCTGAAACTCATCTCTCCAACTATAAAATTAAAATAACAAAGAATAAATAAATAAATAAAATGTTAGAATTTAAGTTTATGCATGTATCCTCATAATAGTAAAATTTGTGGTAATATTATAATATATACCGAATGACCAATGGAAGTAGAGGCAGCTAGTTATCATGTGGAGCTATACATAAACGATGAGGTGTAATAAATGGGAACCTCTCCCATACCCATAACTGGAGCAAAATTAGTGCGCTAGATATATCATGTGTATCAATATGAGAGGCTCAACACAACTGTCGATAAAGCCAGGTTAAACAGACATTACCCCAACTATACCTATCAGCAACCTAAAATCCTCTAGAAGGGGTAAAAACATAAGACACACCTTATCGCTAGACTTTCCTAAAAATAGAAAACCTCCAATGAGCTGTAAGATATAGGCCCTAGTATAACGCTGAATATACTCCTCATTAGCATCTGGTGCCAAAATAGGGAAGCTTTAACTCAACCATGTAAGATGAAGGCGCTGCCTATCTATATTTGTATCTCCAAGAGTGAGTCCTAAAAGAGAATAACATACACACCTCCAATCTAAACATGTGGTACCAGTAACTACATCTCCATCTACTGGTAGTCCAATCAACATGGCAATATCTTGCAGTGTAATCGTGTACTCCCCCTGAGGTAAGTGGAAGGTATGAGTCTCAGGTCGCCATCTCTCAACAAATACAGTAATAATGTGTTAATCTAAGGAAATGAATCCTAAGTGTGCAACACCATAGAAGCTTGTCTGTTGCAACAATGGAATAATACGCCCATCGAGTATACTGGTGCAATGGAAGATCACCTCACGACATCGACAATGAAGCTCCTTAAAGTCAACACATGTCCATGCTAGAGATGACCTATGTGTGGCCTATCCAAGTAGAACTGTCGGATCCAATGGTCCCGGCTCCATCGTGCGGTGATACCTACATATACCAAATAACCATTAATTCTTGTTAACATTAGTATGATTATAAATTTACAGACATTACATAAAAATATCCTATTATCAAAATGGATAATCTTTCATACTTTAATTGTCATGAGAAAAGGGGTTGGAGGATTGCCTTCCATATTTTGTGGGACAATTGCGATAATTATGGCCCGCTATTTTACATAAGCCACATTGAACCCTAACGCTTGGTTCCTTCAAATCCATTTCATTCCTTATCCTTGATGATCTAGGACGCCCCTTATTCCTCATCGAAGTTAGGTAAGGGTAGAGAATAGGAAAATCAGGATACAGCTAATAAGATTCATGAGGAATGAGATTAAATAAAAAGTTAATTGAACAAGTACAGTGATAGGTAACATTCGTGCTCCCTTAAGCACCCCATTAATGCATTCAACAATTTTTATGGTCATCCACTGATTCATGCCCAGTTGAGTATTTTAATAAAAAATATTTATAAATCCTATGACCTTATACTGGCGTAGCAAAGCTACTATAGTATAGCAGCTCTAGGGTCGAACTCAGGGATGGGTTTTCACTCTACCAGTGATAGACTCTAGATTAGAAATTGAGTATGATGATTTCCTTTATCATAAACTTAAAGTTTAAAAGAAAATAAAATTTGTTTTGAAAGTGGTGTTTGGAACTAAACTACTATAGAACTAGGTAGAAATGAAAGAAAGAAAGTCTCCTAGAGGTAGAGGTTGCTAGGATCAAGTTTAGGATGCAAAGTGGGAAATTCCGGATTTTTCTTCTCACATTGGGAACAACAACATAAAGGATGGTTGTTTCCCGAACCGGTATAGGTTTAACAATGAAGATTTAATCCATAAAAAGTCAATAGAAGTGGAAGTCAGGTTCCATTAATGGCTTTAGACACTAAGGGTCTTCACCTTGAGCCACTTTCCAATGGCTCGTACATGATAACTAATGGTCTGATGTGGATCTAGCAATAAGTATCCACAGAGACCTAAAGCTTACCATGTATTGGCTATTCAAAGTGATTCTAAGGGATTTAAAGCAAAACTTTAGATTTAAAAGCCATTTATGAACTCCAACTACCTGTATTTAATGCACGAGAGTTTTCCACCTTTGCATCTAGACTTTTCACCTAGCTTCCTTCACTCCAAGAAACCAAAAGTTTAGCCTCTCATCCTCTGGGAAAACATCCTCAGAGGTTGTTTGGCTTCCAAGAAAAATAAAATAGTAGAGAGAAAAATAAAGCAAAAGAGATCTCTGTATTTCCTTAAGTGTAAAATATACATAAGTTGGTCTCCTGGAAAAAGCTCCCCGAGAGTCCCCTTTTTAGTGTTTACAAGAGAGTTTATATAGGAAGGTAATTTACCCTTCCACGGATACTTCCTAGCTAAGGAATTACACGAGTGGCTGAATACAAGGAGAAAATGGAAATTTAGACACAAAAATATCAAAATAAAAAGAGTCGGCACAAATATCCCAGTTTCGCACGTTGCATGGTGACTTGCGAAAATTTCACAAGTTGATTTCGAAACTTAGAATCCACTTTCGCACGTTGAGATCCAAGTTCACAAGTTGCAAAATCAACTTCGAATGCTGGGCTTCACCGTGACTACACAGCTGCCATCCACTTTAAATTTCGCACGTTGAAGTTCCAATTTCGCAAGGTGCGAAATTGTCCCTCAGATTGATGCAGTTGCCTTCCAAAGGCCATATCTTCCTCATTTCAGCTCCAAATCGTACACGGTTTGAAGCATTGGATTCTTGACTTCCTGAGATTTGAATACAGCATGTAGAAAAGAGACTTCGGGAAGTGCTCCAAAAGTGAAAAGGAAGACTGCAGCTGCTGTCCTCTGTTTTCCTCTCTCCATTGCTTTTTCCTTGCATACTTTGAACGACTAAGGCAAAGGACTATGAGGCTCCAAATCTTGGTTTATTCATGAATTTGAGCTTCCAAAAGCTTTGCCATGAACTATATACAGCTCTCCCTCATTCTTAATTTGCTTTGGTGAGCTAAAAGCTATCAAAAACACCAAAACTTAACACAATTTGATTAGAAACGATTGCAAGGGTCCCTAACATGCCAATTGAGTCAAAAGGTAATAATTAACACTCAAAGGTGTTTAAAAGAGCTAATTTATAAATTACAAAATAGCATGTTTTGAGTAGTAATCATCCACCCATACCGATATCCTAGATCATATGCTTGAGTCCATTTTTGAGTGTCTAACTTTGAAAACCAAGCCACACTTTTTTCATCTAATCATTTTAACTCCTCCATGTATCTCTCATACTTCCGTGGTTGATGTTGGCATCTAGCTCTATATGCCAACTCTTTTAAGACCTTATTCTTAAATTTGTCATTAAAATTGCTCACTACATACCTAAGACAATATCGATGTTGCTCATGAGGGGGGCTCCATCCAACTAATGGATTTCTAACAGTAGCATTTATTCCTGCATGGCAATCTAAAATTAAGCATATCCCTTCTCTTTGAGTGACGTGACACCTTAATGCAATAAGAAACCAAGACCAACTGATTACTACCAAAAAGTGCTATTTTGTAGACCTAATAATAATGGTTTTAAGCACCTTTGAGTAGTAATCATATTCATTTAACCCAATTAATTCATTAAGGTCCTTAGTAATTGGTTTTAACCATTTTGTGGCAAGTTTACATGTTTTTATCAGCTTATGAACCAATTCAAGCATGCCAATTGTTGGAGGAGCTACTTGGGCAAGTTAAGCAAGGATTTTGTACGTTTATAGGCTTGAATTTCAAGTGGAAACACGAGCACAAGCAATGGAGAAGAGGAAAACAGAGTGAAGAAAACAGCTGCAGTCTTCTTTCATACTTTTGAAGCACTTCCTGAAGTCCATTTTTTGCATGATATATACCATTTCAAAGCTCAGGAAGTCAAGAATCCAACGCTTCAAACCGTGTATGATTTGGAGCTGAAATGAGGAATATATGGCCTTCGGAAGGCAACTGCATCATGTCAAATAACCAATTTCGCAAGGAGATTTTCCTCATGGTGCGAAATTTTGCCACTTCGCACCATGAAGAAACACCTTGCGAAAATTTCGCAAGGAGGATTTAGGCACATTGTGAAATGCCTTTAAAATCCTCTGTTTCTCCACGCACGCACCACCGACTTCCCAAATAGTTTTAGCTTGATATTTTCTTGTGGAAATTCCTTTTGTAACCTTGTATTTAGCCGACATAAGACTTTATCTTGTAATTTTGCTATATATAGAGGTGCACAATGCCTCCAAAACATATGGATTGGAATTGGGTGATCGATCCTCTGTACATTAACTTAGAACTATATAAAGCTCTGTTTTTCTCTTTTCTCCTCTTCTTCCCCATTTCTATTTTCTTAGTAGCCAAACAGCCTCTGAGGGCTTTTCCTCAGAGGATGATTGGCTAAAACTTTTAGTTTATCAAAGTATGGATGTTATGTGATGGCTTGGATGCAATCCCATGGAAATTTCTCGCACCTGGAAGGTAAGGTAGTCGTTTTTCATTAATGGTTCATTAATGCAAAGTTTGGTTTTTATTTCCTTTGGACAACTTCCAACGGCCAATACTTGATAAGCTTTTGGATTTCTATCCATTAGTTATCTCCTACGAGCTATTGGAAGGTGAGGTTTTCAATTCCAAGTTTTGCATTAATCCGTTGGAACCAATTTCAATGGCCATTGAAAGGTGAGTTTATCACCCGGAATGACTTTGAGTTGCCAATATTTGGTAAGCTTTTGGCTTTAGACCATTAGTTATCTCTTACGAGCCATTCAAAGGAAGTCTAAGGTGAATAACCATTGATGAAATTCACTACCATCTGTTTTGCCATTTTAAAGGATTAAAACTTGATTTGCTAAATCCATACCGGTTCGGGAAGCAAGCATCACCATAGTTGCAACCCCAACGCGAGGAGCCTATCCTGAGATTTCCAATTTGCATAAGAGCCAGAGCATAGCTATCCTATCTTTGAGAAACTTGTTTTTACACCCTTTCATTTTAGTCTTTAATGTTAGCTTATATTAGTTTAAATCTTTCTAAAACATTTACATCTTCTTTTAAAGCTAACATCCATAAGAAAATCACCTATTTTCCTAATTTGAATATCACTAGTGTTTGCGAAAACCCTTCCCAGTGACGATCCTAGAACCACTATGCTATAGTAGCTTGGCTACTTTAGTAATAGTATTTAAGGTATAAATTTTGTTGATACGCCTTTAAAGCTAAGCTACCATGAGTCGTATCAAATGGCGCCGTTGCCGGGGAAGGTGCCACAAGCACAATGAAGCAACCATTAAGGGTAACTTGTGATCTTCATCACAAGTTTGGTGAGTTTTCTTATAATTTTTTTTTTAGTTTAGTTTTTATTTAGTTAAATTTTTTTTATTCTCTTTTCTTTTATTTTTGTTTTAATTTCAATTTGTGCATTCCTTGTTGGATTCAAGACCAAGAGGGAACCCTAGTACAAGTTGAAGAAAAGAGCCTTAGTTGAATATCATTTTTTAGAAATGGAAATTCCACATGAAGATCAAAGCTCTCATTATGATCATGAGAAGGACAAATTTGCATACCTATCCATGAGGGATCGGATTGAGTTAGGGAAAAGGCAAGTTCAACAAAGCCAGTGGGGTAGTAAGTATGCTTTGAATGAAGACATGAGCATGAAGGCAAAGCTAGCATCTATGGCTAGAAGGATAGAGGAGTTTGAATTGAGGAATGTGCATACTGAAGCACAACCACAAGCCATGCCAACTTCATTTGAGTATATAAACCATCCCAACCTTACAACCCAACCTCAACCTCAACCATCAATGAGTACATCTTCATTAGAGCAAGCCATTTTGAAGATAAGCAAAGTCATGGAGGACTTTGTAGGTGAGCAACAAAAGATCAACTCTCATCTTAATGAAAAGATTGATAATTTGGAGAGTTCAATAAATGTAAGAATGGAGGGGGTTTATAATGATCTATCACTAAGGATAGAAAAAGTTCAAAACTCCATTGAGAAGCTCACCAATCTCGACATAGCAAGGGGGAAAAGGAAGCTTCCTCCTCAACCCCACCATAACCGTCAAGGAACCAATGCAAAAAGATCAAGGAAAGTGTTGAAGATCGACACTTTGGTGGGGGATTGCTATGACAATTCTATGGACCAACCTTTCATTGAAAATCATAAGGTTCAAGATGATAAAGGGTTACCTAAACCCTTTAAAGCATCCACTTCTCCAGGGAAGAGAAGAGAAATGAATTCCCTTGGACCAAATGGGAAGGATGCCAATTTTGTTTGGGATCCAGGGGGAATTCAGCATGAAGTGGGTGTGTGAGTGAGGATGAGCTAAATAGTTCATCTTCTTTTTGGGGTACATGCTATCAGCTTCATTTAAATTATATGCTTTCTTTAAATTTATGCATGCTTTAGTTTGAATTCTTAGCTTTAATTTAGTTTTAATATGGTTTTAAGATGAGTTTTGAAGTGTTCATGCAGGTACGATGCTTGCAAAAATCGAAATGGAGGTGAAACAGAGGAAACAGGGGACACTACAAGGAAAATGTCAAAAGATGACGCTTTTTAAGTGTCAAGATAGATATAAGATGACGCTTTTTAAAAGCGTCATATATTAGACTGTCATCTTTTTAAATCGCATACGTTGACGCTTTTTAGAAGCGCCATCTTCTTTGCACGTCAACCATGACGCTCATAGTAAGTGTCATTATTTGAAACATTGACGCTTTATAAGTGTCATCATATGTTAATAATTTCATTCATGTCAATATTGACACTCAATGAAGCATCATTGTATAGGTAGAAGCAACATTGACACTCAATATAAGTGTCATTTTATAACTTTTTATTTGTAGGAGCAACGTTGACACTTAATAAAGCGTCATTGTATAAGTAGAAGCAACATTGACACTCAATATAAGTGTCATCTTATAGCTTTTTATTTGTAGGAGCAACATTGACACTCATAATAAGTGTCATCGTATAGCATTTTATACCTTGACACTAAAAAAAAATGTCATGTTTTTTTAACATCAACCTTGACACTTTTGAGAAGTGTCATCTTCTGTTTATTCAAGTAAAGCATGACGCTTTAAAAAAACGTCATCTTATCTCATATAAAATTTTAATAGCCCAGAAATTAAAATGTCCTAATTATGCCCTGTTTCATAATTTTCTATCAACAATTAAATTAACAATGAAAACTTAATTTAAGAATCTCCATTGACAAAAAGGATCAAATATGGTCTCCCTTTTTCACTATTACAATTTATCCATAAACATCATACATAATCAACAACTAAAACCAACAATTTTACAACTTCTTCTTCTCAACTTTGAATTGTTCATAACCTTCACTACATCTAGTTTTACATCATTTTTCTTCCAAGTGCAAAAGGATGGTTGTAACTCACTTTCTAGATGCTCAATCTGCAAAATAATTGAGAGGGTTACATATTTATTAGTATTAACAAATAGTTAAGAAGCAACTTTGTAAATGAAATGTGTATATGCCAATTTTTAAATTTCCAAAATATCTTTCTTCCATTGCAATAAATTTCAAAATATGAAAAGAACTCAACAAACTCCAATAATTTTATTACACCAAATTTCTAAATATTTTAGAACTCTTATTCTATTTTTTTTTTAAAACAAAAAAAAAAAAGTTTTTATCTCATTGACTATTTTGGTATGATTTTTATCTTATTTATGAAACTTCAACCATTTACATCTTCTCATTCTTCTTATAGGTTGTACAAGACATTAGATGTTTTGCATGAGAAGGAACTAAGGAATGAAAAAAAAAAAAAAAAAACTAGAAGTCCAAAAATTATAAAATTTTAAATTAACATATTTATGTAAAATTATAAAATTGTGTTAAAATATCTATGTTCTTCTTATTGTATTAGTATATCAACATTTAATAATATGAGGATATCTATTATCTAAATATGGAACTTGCATGAAATGATCTCTAAACATGGAATTGATTCATAAAACTTACAATAACCACAACATGTTACCTCAAAATTCTTTTGATGATATATTTTGAATTGTTTGTGGGTGTCCTTCATCAAGAGCAGAGAGTGACGTTGTTAATAGAATGACCTATGCCTTTTTGTACAACCTGAAGAATATATAATAAACAATTTAACAACCAATTAGTAAGAGGTGTTATTTCCTTCCATAGGCTTATTTGTAAGAAGTCTTAAACTAACTTCCTATTTTTTATGTAAAAGAAAATGGAAGTACAAGATATTATAGACTTTAAGCCCTTTAGTATAGTAGTAGACCTTTATAAATTTAGATTAAAGAAGTTTATAAAGCTAGTAATCTTAAAGACCAAAAATGCTTTGGTAGAGAATAGACAAATTCCTAATTCATGCACATGTAATGAAACTAAAGGCTCTACGAAAATGAGCTTGGACATGCAGAAATTTTTGTAGCTATGCTATTGTAGGATTTCTCCAAATCTAACTGATAATAATTTGTAGAGGAAATATACAAAAGTTGTTACACCTACCATGTCTACTTGGCTTCACCTCTCAATATGCCAACTATACATCAATCATAAGAGAGCAACCCCCAAAATGATCCATATTGAAAACACACGCCAACTAGGAGTACAAAGATATACATTAACAAATTATCATTGTGAATAAATCCATTATAAAATTAACATTAACAAAATATTGACTACATCTTTAAAAAAATATGAAGTTGTATTAGACTATAAGTTATAAGAGGTACCTTCAAACATGAGTAATGATTAACTGAGTCACTAACATAACCCAATCTGATCGAACTTCATTAATTTCCATTTCACTATATGATTTCTTCCCGCAAAACTGAATTGGAGTGACATATACAATTCACTAAGTTCAATTGACCAAAAAAAAAAAAAAAAAACTATAGTAAAATGACCAACCATATGAATTGAATTGAGTGCAAACCTTTGATGTTAGTTGGTTTGAATTAGCAATGATTTCCTTCATATATCTCATCACGTAATACCCACATTCCACACTACCTGGTTGTCTTGGGCACTATAGGAAAAGTATCAACAATTGCAATAAACACTAGAATGATGTTCTTACTTCTTTAGCATCTTATTGATGATCATATTAATAACCATCCATTTTCTAATTTTTTTCATAAATTAAGTGGTGAAGCAATATATTTTAATCTAAACAAATAAGTACTTACAACCACTTTCACCCAAGTTGGCTCCCTCTTTGATGTTTTCTGTTTTTCGGTGGGTTGATTCTCATTGCCCTACAAAAAGAATTAAAAAGATGTTATTTAGACACTATCAATTGTATTAAATAGGAGAAAATATATACTTACATGTTAACTATGTCCTTAAGATCATCACATGGTTGACGGGCCATTGGATCAAGGTAATATGCAATCATTTTCTTCATCTCCAATGCCACTAACACCCAATGGAAACTAAAGAAAAGAAATGAAAATTGTAATATAGTATCCACAAATTCAAACATCACAAACTAACTTACAAACACCATATTGATATTCAGGATAAAAGGTTACTCTGGGTTGTATGGAATAAGCATATATTCAGCATGCTTTGTATTCTTTAGTCGATCTGCAATAACCCTTGACCTCGTTTTCCTTGCTTCCCTCTCCTGTTCCAGCTTTTTGAGACCAATGCTTGGATTGACAAAAACATATCGTTCGGCCTGCTTTGCATCAATCAACTTTCTATGCAAATGCCTGATTATAACCCACATGACAAGTTATCAACAATCATTATAGGTCATTAGAAAATAACCTTCTATCTCATAATCTTATGAAAAGTCATTCAAAAATTATAAAATCTCTTACCAGATGTAGTATAAAATACAATTGGATGACACTTCTTTTGATGATATTATCATTTCCATATCTTCTTTCATCATGAAGGTCTTGAAACTCTCACCAAAAACATCCTCTGGGAAGTTTATAGGGTATGCTCTTGATGTACTCAGCATGAGGCCAACCAATGTCTCAAAATTTTTCATATCTTGTGGTTTTTCACCCTTGGATTTGACTTCAACTTCATTTACTTTTTGTTTCTTTGCTTTCTTAGATGCCTGTACAATTAAGAACCATGGTACAAATCAAATTAACTAGTTTATATATATATATATAAAGTCACTATAAAGTTTGGTAATTAAATTTACTTACTAAGATGGGAGTACGGATGATGACCAAATCAGTTGGCCACAAAACTTGGTAACCAATTGCAGCCCCAACAGTAGTAGTTTGTCCAGGAATAGGAATGGGAAGGGGTGCACTTGAATCATAAGGAGCATCAACAACTACTAAATAGTTGGGACCACATTCAAGTATAATTGTTCCACCTGCCACTATATTTTCCTTGGTGCCTCGTGGCCACTCACATTTTCTAACCTACAAAACTCAATTCACAATAATCACTTCAATATTAGTGGGTTTATACAAAACTAACATAAATGCATTATCATCATCAATCACCTTATAGCTCCTATTACAATGATAAATGCAATTTCATTTACATTCAATTGCAACAAACTTGCATGATAACATTTCAGTCCATTGCATATAACTCAACCCATAATTTAGACATATCCTATTATATGTTGCCACATCAAAGAAGACCATATATGTTGCCACCAACATTTGAAGTCAATTCAAAACAACAAAATTAAATTAAATTATTTCTCGTATTAGAGGAAACTTTGTCATCAAATTAGCTTAACTGAATAAATACCTTCTTCTGTGGTTCTATTGCTTCTGGTGGGGTCACATCTTCAACTTTACGGATTGGCTTATCCACTGCTTCTGGTAGGAGAAGTTGTTTTTGCTTCATGTTTGAACTGCTAACATCAGATTGGGGAGTAACAACTCCTACTTGAGTCAGTTTTGCTAGCACTTCTGCCTGAAATATTCTTTGTTCTTCTTTAGATGCTGCTATGAAATCCCTGACAACACGATCTGCAGCACTATTGAAATATTGGCGAGGTGTGTAGTGCTTCCCTTTGGCCCTAACTCGACCACTATACTCAGGAGTACCCAATGCTTCCACAAGTATATCATTACTTCCACTAACACTTCTACCATTCTCTTGAGACTCTTTCAATAGCATGTCCTTAAAAAATATTAATTATAAAGTTAAATTGCAAATTTGTTATTGTAAATAACTTATTATAAATATATGTAATTAAAATTGAAAAATATTCACTTACTATTTTCTCAATTACTGGTATGACCACTTCATCAAAGGTGCCGTCCTTTTTTTCCCTTGCTTTCTTCCACAATATGCTTCAATCAATAGTTTCAATTGATCCACTTGCAACCATCTTTCAAAATAGGACAATGTATAATATAATTATCATATAACCCTATTATGTATTATGCATAAAATAAATAAGAAACAATTAATAGGCTTACACTTACCATCTCTTCCTCAAGACCGGCATATCCTTTCCTACTTAGATGGTGATTATAAATGTTTCTCTTTCTTCTTTCTTTTTGAATTTCTCGATATTCCTATAAATTAAAATTTTATAATTAATGAATGTGAATAAGAGGTATGTAAAGAGTCTTAATTATACCTTAAAGTTGTCAGACAATCTATCTTTGACAAATATTGTCCAATCTTCATCCTCAATAAAAGTATATTGAATTGGTGGTCTTTTGAGGAGCTCCGGTTGGTCTTCGAAAGGAAGAATGTACTTCACTGTTAGCAAGTTCTTAAAGGACCGAAAGCATTTTCCCATTGTTAACATACAATTCCTCCTACTTTTATGATTTAATGAAAAAGCAGTTTGCACATTAATACCAAACTTTAGTAATTTCAAGAGGTTAAGAATGATAGACATTTTGCATCAAAGTGATTTAAATAAGAAATGGTTACCTCAATGCTGTCCCATAACTTATCCTTCAACTGTTTAGGTACAACATGCCAAGTTTTATATCTTATTGGCACCATAGTGCGTGCTAACACGCCTAAGTAGCTTGTTAGATGAACTGCTGATTCTCCTATGAAAATTCCATCAAGATTGTACTTAACCGACAACTTAACCCCCTTGCTTCAGTTTTTTATAATCATATGCTTCCGTGTCATCCCTCTGTACTTCCTTTTTATGGGTTTTTCTCCTTCCTTTGTCTCCATTCTTGTAACAAAAAAAATAAAAAATGATAAAGATTAGTTAAAATTATATTGCATATAACCTACTCAAAGAATAATTGTAAAACATAACTTTTCAAAGAAACAAATCCATAATCATTGTACAATGAAATGCAATAGATCATGAATTCAATAGATCTTTTTAGAATTGTTCATCATATAACAAGGATAACACTTCATTTAAACTTTTTTTTTTTCCCTGCTTTGTTTAACATTTCATTTATTTTAAGCAACCCAAGGGCCTTTGTATAAGAAAGCTAAATTTGCGGTAGGAATTTCCTATAAGAATCAACATGGAAGGAGCACGTGGTTTCAACAAGTTCATCAAGTCCATAAGAACTTATGAAAGCTTTTGGACTATCGGTTTGTGTTACATTAAGTTTGGAAAACACAACATGCATATTGATAATAAAAAATTTCATAATTTTTTTACTCACAAACATAACTAATTTAGTATCTTCCATGCACAATTTAGGGAAAAGGTTTTAGTAAATATGTTATTGGGAGATGTTAAAGAATGGTCAATATTTTGTGTAAAAAAATAAAGAAAGGATAAAAATTACCTATTTTGTGGCTGTTGCAACCCATTCCATGGCCTTTATTCATACATTAGCATTAAAATACAGCTACATAGAGGATTTGTTCTCAATCCAAATCCCCTCACAATCGCCTCACATACATGTTGCATCTGAGTCATCCATTACATCAAACGCTTCAATTTGTGGCAATGCCCCTATAAAGGGATGGTGTTCAATCGAATTGTCAACAAAGTCTTCACCTCCTTCCATATCCAAGAAATCTTTTTGAGGAGTTGACAAAACAACTGACCATCTTGGATCAAGTTGGTCTTGCACATAAAATACTTGCTTAGCTTGGGATGCCAAAATGAAAGGATCTGATTTATGAGCAATTTTGCTAAAGTCAACTAATGTAAAGCCAAGATCATCAACTTTTATGCCATTTTTATTATCAACCCAATCACACTTGAAAACCGGTATCCTAAACATGGTATAATCAAGGTCCCAGATCTCGGTAATAATGCCATAGAAACAAAGCTCACCAAACACTGGATTTTGATCCTTTGCACTTGCGATTTGCATTGTTGAAGCTACAATACTAACTCCACTATTTTGGGTAGTTCGTAAGTCATCTCGTTCCTTGGTATGGTATCGACACCCATTGATGACATATCCATGATATTTAGAGACATAATGGCTAGGACCATGAGCTATCCACTTAAGGGTTTCAGATATAGGTTCATTATTACCAATTGCAGCTTCAATCTATAATTATAAATAATAGTTATTATGTATGTTAAACATTAGTAAAAAGAATACTTCACATTATAACACCATTCCAATACCTTTTTTCTCAACCAATAAGTAAAAGTCCGCAGGTGTTCATCCTGGAGCCACTTTTGTCTTTTTTGATTGACGAGGATTTTTCAATTTCAACCATTCCATGTGCTCTCTATGTAATTATTTATAAGAAATTCAAAGTTAATGTCTTAAAGTTATTTTAAGTATCAGGCACAAATATTAAGTGTTAGTGGTTCTTACTCAATATAAGGTTGAACAATAGTTGTATTCTCTAAAACATAATGATGTGCATGTAACCACAAATTGGAATCAATTGTCACAACTTGACCTCCATGTATTGGTGCCCCAACTTTTTGGTCAATGTTTGCACTAACAGGAATCCCAATCGCATCTACATTTGATAAATACTCTGTACAAAATTCAATAGCTTCCTCTGCAATATAGCATTCAGCGATACAACCTTCGAGCCGATTACGGTTTCGTACATACCCTTTCAAAACTTTCATGAATCTTTCAAATGGGTACATCCACCTTAGGTAAACTGGTCCACAAAGTCTCACCTCCCTTACAAGATGTACAGTAAGATGAAGCATGATATCAAAGAAGGAAGGTGGAAAGTACTTCTCAAGCAAGCATAATGTCACCACCAAATCATTTTGTAACTTATCCAGTGCAGACACATCAACCACTTTGCTACACAGAGCATTGAAAAAAAAACTCAATCTGCAAATAGCATGCCTTACATGCTTTGGCAAAAGGGATCGTAATGACATTGGCAATAACTGTTGCATTAATGTATGATAGTCATGCGATTTAAGACCATAAAGCTTCAAGTCTTCCATTGACACAAGGTTTCTCATGTTAGAGCAATAACCTTTCAGGAACCTTTAATTGTGATAAAGTTTGGCAAAAAACCTTTTTCTCCACTTTAGATAACGTATAACATGCAGGTGGGAGATAAGTTCGATTTGATTCAAACCTTGGCCCCAATTCACACTTTAAGCCCATCTCTAGCAGGTCTAGGCGAGAATTAAGTCCATCTTTCGTCTTACCTGGAATGTTGAGTAAGGTACCAATGATGCTTTCACAAACATTCTTCTCTATGTGCATTACATCCAAGCTATGACGAACATGTAGGTATTTCCAATACTCAAGATCAAAGAATATGGACTTCTTTTTCCAACAATTTGTAGTATTGACATTCAACTTGCCTCGGGAGTTTTTATTTTTTTCCCCATGAATTAGAAATGACATCAATTTTCCTTAGGATTTCCTCTCCACTCAATGGTTGCGGAGGTGAGCTAAACTCTTGTTTACCATTAAATGCCTTCTTTTGTTTCCTAAAAGGATGGTTGCAAGGAAGAAATCTTCTATGACCTGTATATGAGTTCTTTTTCCCATGCTTCAATCTATGAGAGAATGTATCTTCCCCACATATGGGACATGCAAAATATCCTTTAACTACACAACCAGATAAGTTTCCATATGCAGGAAAATCATTGATTGTCCATAGTAGAACAGCTCTTAGTGTAAAGACCTCTTGCTGATGCACATCATAACATTCAACCCCTACATCCCACAACATTTTTAAGTCATCCAATAATGGTGCCAAATAAACATCAATGTCATTTCCAGGTTGTCGTGGACCTGATATTAATAAAGATAGCATCATAAACTTCCTTTTCATGCACAACCAAGGAGAAAGGTTGTAAAT
Source organism: Vitis amurensis (assembly GCA_037355405.1). Taxonomy (NCBI): domain Eukaryota; kingdom Viridiplantae; phylum Streptophyta; class Magnoliopsida; order Vitales; family Vitaceae; genus Vitis; species Vitis amurensis. Next base: position 16,255,884 of record CM074679.1, read on the forward strand.
GACCATTATAATAGGCCAACAACTATGTCTACTGCTCATTGAACTATGAGGATTTATACCATCTGCTGAAATGGCAAGTCTAAGGTTTCTAGGTTCTGAAGCAAAATCAGGCCATCTGTGATCAACTAGCTTCCATGATGGGGAGTCAGATGGATGACGCATTTTACCATCAAATTCTCTTTCTTGAGCATGCCATATGAGGTCTTTTGCAATTTTTGGGGACTGAAACAATCTTCTAAATCTTGGAATAGGAGGAAAATACCACATTACTTTTGCAGGGGACTCCCTTCCTCTTTTTTGAACCTGTTCCATCTAACTTCCACCTTGAAGTTCCACAAGTAGGACAAGAAGTTGCATCCTTCAACTCATTTCTATACAATATGCAATCATTGGGACATGCATGTATTTTCTCATATTCCATTCCCAATGTATTCAATGTTTTTTTTGCTTCATACATAGACAGAGGCAACTCATTGTTTAGAGGCAACATATCTCCAAGAATACTTAAAAGCTCAGAAAAGCTTTTATCAGACCATCCATATCGTGCTTTCAGGTTGTATAATTTGACCAATGCAGATAACTTTGTAAAGTTTCTACAACCAGGATATAAAGGTTTTTGAGCATCTTCAAGTAATGTTTCAAACAATTTTGGGTCATTCTTACGATCATCATATGCACCTTGAACCATTTCTATTGTACTATCCACATCGTTAAATTCAACTGTATGATGCCATTCTGCCCTACTAGTTGGTGGTCCACTTGGAGCAACATCTCCATGCCAATACCATGTATGGTAACTCTGATCAATTCCATAGAAGAATAAATGTTCTCTAATTTTTTGAGGAGTGTGGAATATCATATTACCACACTGAAGGCATGGACATTTCATGGAGTTTTTATATGTGGAATATTGTAATGCAAATGCGATAAAGCTTTCTACCCCATCTGCATAATCCTTTGATCTCCTATCCTTTGACATCCAAGAACGATCCATTTGATGTACAAGAGATAAACACAACTCCTAGATACCACCAACAACTAAAGTTATTAATAAAATCCTATTAATAGGCTTAAAATATATAATATACCAAATTAAAATTTCCCACATTGTCACAAAACTTGGACCAATCCAAAAAGCGACAATGTGCAAGTCATCTAACAATAAGCAATATGACAAGAAACATAATTAGTATATTAGGTTATTCAATATTAGCATAAAAAATGGATCTTAGTTCATTCATGATGTTTGCTTTATTCATGAATAGGAATGAAAAGCAAGATCTAACTTTTAGTCTTCTCTTATATTATTGAATACACCAAGTTTGAAAATTTTAAAAACACATAACCACATGAGACAATGATACCATGAACTAAAACAATTAACGAATGGAACTAAGATTCAAATGAATAGAAGCAAGTGATTTATACATGATTTAGGCATTCTAACATCTCCAACATCCTTAATTAGGTGGTGGTTCCTATCCCATATAGGAATACATAATCCCTATGTGTCAATTGCCAATATACTTAAATTCATTTTAAAGAAATTTCAAGACATTTCCCTATAGTTCTCCAAGTACATAAAATGGATAAGGCACAATATGTGACCTTGTCCAAATATGCACCCAGAGAACAAGAAGAAAGACTACCAAATTTTCTAAAAATTGAATTAAGAACAAGCAATTAACTTCATAGATATCATGTTTTCCTATCTTGTCCAACTGGACAATTCAAACATCATTTGTAGAGAAAAGATCTTTATCACATGGAAGACAAATTTAGTAGTTGTCAACTTGAAACTGGCTTAAATATACCCACATTTCACATTTTGACAACTTATTGTCTTAGTATGTAATAAGAGAAACTTCTGTCTCACAATGATACTTGAATGGGAATTCTAAGGTTTCATGCATGCATAGTTGATTAAAACTAAAACATAAATACTTATTAAAATATTACATCTAGTTATGTATTATAAATTATTCATATCAATTGCAATTGTGAGAATAGGAAAATATTGTTTGTAAGCATCACATTTTAGACCTAAGTTCACAAACTTTGCTAAATCCATTAAAAACCCACTACATAAAGTTCATGTTAAAATTGGTTCATCTCCAACCCCCAAAATGATTTATCAAAGTTACTCATTTTTTAGAGTCTTGATTAATTAGATAATCAATATAGATACATATAATTTGTATTAATATAATATCATGATATTTTTTTCATTTTGTTTTTAGGCTTAGACTTGGGTAGATTTCCCAAGTAAGGCTAAAGTAGAGCTAAGCCGCACCTTGACACGTGTTCTACTTATGTTGGGGGTGACCATTGTAGTTTGTGGTCATAAGTGGGGTGTCAAATCTCAATTAGTTTATTGAATAGATGAACCAAACATGATGTTATTATTAATTAGATAACATGTTGTGTAACCCATTTAAAAATGAAGTTGAATAACATCTTTTGTAACATAAGCAATGAAGCCTATGTCAGATTGTGAAGCTTAAATTAGTAGTAAATGTTGCACTTCGCTCGGGATGTCGGGGGTCGAGCTCGTGGGGGTTGAAGGGGGCAGCGCCCCCTGAAGAAATTTTTTTTATTTAATTCGAAAGCCACATGATTCTGCTCATAGGCAGCAGTTATTGAGTTCCATGGCACTACATTCCTTAATAAAAACTGTCTATGCATTCCAAGAGCCCATATCTCGAAATGGCATTTCATCAAACAGGTTATAGGCAGTACCTACAACTCCATGGAAAGCAAGCTCCTTTCGGCATGAACCATTGTACACAAATGGAACAACACCAGAACCATTTCCAAATCTTCCAAAGAACATAAGAACCAGATAACAAAAACAGAGGAGAGACACAACCAAGCCTAAAAAAACAGAGGTATGGTATCTTTTTATCGAAAATGCAAACCAAGAAAATAACTGATAATAAACAAAAACCACAACAGATTTACAAGCATTCACACTCAAATCCCAGAAATCAATAGTGAAGAATGTGAATCAATGGGAAAACGAGAACATATGGGCTCGTACCCGACAACTCTCTTTTCTGGGTTTTTTCTTCTCCCTGTTTTTCTTTCCTCTGTTCCTCTGGTTCTTCGACCTTTCCTCCTTGCTTACCTCTTCAACCGAAGGCACCTGCCTTTGCTGCCTCTTGCTTCTCCCAACTTACGAATCTAAAAAAACCCTAGCTTTCTCTCATATCTCCATTCATTTCCTTTCTCTCAATCCAGCACCCAAATAGTCAAATCGGTGGAACATCGATGAATGCTATCTTCTTGATTTGGAGTAAGAACTTCATTTTCTCAATCGAAATTGGCTGGAGCTTGCTGGTTCAGTTAGAGACAGATTGGTGTAGGAAACTTGAGTGTGGGCATCGGGTATGGAAAAGCCTTTATATTACATTTATCTCTTTTTTTTTAATTGAAAAATGTGAGTAATTATAAAATGAACAGAAAATGACACTTTTAAAAGCGCCAAGGTTGAGGTTCTCCTACAATGACACTTAAAAAAGCGTCATTATTTGAAATGCATTGTACAATGACGCTTTTAAAAGCGCCAAGGTTGAGGTTCTCCTACAATGACACTTAAAAAAGCGTCATTATTTGAAATTCATTATACAATGACACTTAAAAAAACGTCATTATTTAAAAACGTCATTATTTCTCCCATTAAAGCGCCAAGATAATGCAAGCGTCATTAATACCCATTTTTGAGAATAAATAATGGCACTTTATATAAGCGTCAAGAAAAAAAGCGTCATAAATTACATTTTTTGTAGTAGTGGGAGCCAAAATGCATAAGCAAAGCTCTCAGTGGAATTTCGCACCATGAAAACACTCAGTGCGAATTTTTCGCACAGTGACAGTGCATGGTGCGAAAAGGAATTTCTATACATTTTGGAAAGCCAAGCCTCCCAGGATGCTATCTTCGCACCTCAATTACCAGTGCGAAATGATTTTCAAGCTAATTTCTAAAAACAAAGCTCTCGGGAAGGCCTTTTTCTTGAATTCCATGTTTTTCCAAGTTTAAAAATTCATGAATGCATTTCCAAACCTTTTGTTTTCAAATCCAAAACCAATTTTCTAGTTTTCTCCCATTAGAAACCTTCCCTTCATCCATTCTAAGCCTTAGGAACCCAATTTTAGAAATCCCATCCATCCAAAACTTTTTAAAAATCGAATTTCAAAACCATTCCATGCATGGCCGTCCACTTTGATTTTCATTTTCCATCATTTAATTTTGTTTTTCATCATTTAAAAACTACCCAAACACCTTAGGAATCTTGTTTAGAGCCTAACCATACCTTTTAAAAAACCATTTTTGAATTTTTTCCCAAAACTTGGAAAACACACAGTCGGGCTTCAAAAGAGGTGAACAATGACTATGCCAATTTTGGCACTCACTGTTCACTCCTCCTTTGTTTTCCCCTGTTTTTCTCAAATCTCCAATTTTAACACCCCTGCAAGCTACATTCAAATGTCATTGCAACTTATATGAGTATACCATCATGGCATGGACCCTTTGAGCCTTGTCCCCGGCAACGGCGCCACACCCCCCAACCGACTCATTGCTAGTCCCTTAGCAATGGAGGAGATAAAAACTAAGTAAACTATAATAATATACATAAAAGGGATCATGCAAATCACTCCAAAAAATGATATGAGTGGCATGATGGACATCCATGGATCAATAAAGATGTGAAACTCAACCTATAATAAGGTTGTCAAAGCATTCACTTGATCATAGAGTACAAAGAATGGATATTATGCAAGTTTTAAGCATCAAAAGAATTTCCACTCTCAAAAGATCCAAATCAAATTCTTCCACTAAAAGCTAAGTGTTAATGTGATAAGCTTCCAAGTATAGTATGGATAACTATCATCTCCCCCCAACCTAAGTCTTTCTTTAAGCTTAGCAAAATTAACCATCTCTTGATAGGATAGGAACGCACCTCTTATTCACAATTCTTTTCACTTACTAAACTTAACCAATTCACCCATGTAACAAGCAGAGGATCAATGACTCCCAACCAATAAAGGCTTAGGGCACCAGGCTTTAAAGGCTATCGCCACCCCTTCGAACCATGCTCAGGTTTCAAGGCAAGCAAAGAAGTTTATTATATATATATTTTTTTTCTTTTTCTTTTTCTTTTTCTTTTTTCTATATTTTTCAAAGACTCATTGGTCTTTATGAGGTGTCCCAACACTATTAAAGAGAGATTAAAGGTGTCAAATTATGATTTCTCAAGCTTAGAGGGTGAAATAGTTTCACATCTTATAACCGGAATCTAATGTATGTGTGTGCGAATAGCTTAAGGTGGAAGAGATAAGTTTGCATGCAATGGGAGTTTCAACAATTCATCAACTTTTAGAAGAGCATAATACAAACTCTAAGACTCATGTAATCAAGTTGAAACTCGACTTCTCTCATTTAATTTTGAGAGTTAATCCTTAATATCCATGGAGTTTAAAGCAAAAATTTTAAAAATTTAAACAAAAAGTAGCTAATTTAACTAAGTATGATAAAAATTTAAACTAATACTTACTTCCTCATCTCTCTCCCCAACCGAGATGAACATTGTCCTCAATGTTTGAATCGAAAATAAGGAGGAAGGAAGTGGTACCTCATGTGATGTGGACTTGGAGTTGAGAAGGTTGAACCACCTGTTTCAAAATTCAAAAATTGAATGAGAGAGGAATTTATACTAAATATTTACAAAAATGATGAGTGGGCCTCACTTTGAGCACCAACTATCCTATGATTCTTCCTGAACAATTGCAAACGCTAGGGGGAATACATGACCATGTCCATCAATTGAAGTAGCAATTAAAAGCTTTCCCATGTATTTTCCATATAGGAATGTACCATCAATTTGTACAATTGGTCTTCAATGCTTAAACCCTTCAACACTTGCCCAAATGCCCAAAAAACACGCTTAAACCACACATTCCCATAAATCCCTCCTAAAGGTATTGTCTTCCAAAAAATCTTTGTTCCAGGATTAGTTAGCTGAATGATGTTCATCCACTTCGGCAATGCTTGATAAGATTCATCCCAATCACCAAAAACTCTAAGCATTGCTTTTCTCTTAGCTTCCCAAATTCTCCTATAATGAACATCATATCCAAATTTATCCTTCACTATTTGATGTAATGTAGCAATAGAGGTAGTGTGATCCCTCTGAACTACATTTTGGATCTCTCTTACAATCAATGTAGAGTCCAATTGAGAGTGGTCTTGTGATAATTTAAGATAAACACAAGTATGAGGACCTGCGTACTTGGTGATTCATGCCCAGTCGGGTCTTTTAATAAAAAATATTTATAAATCCTATGACCTTATACTGGCGTAGCAAAGCTACTATAGTATAGCAATTCTAGGGTCGAACTCAGGGATGGGTTTTCACTCTATCAGTGGCAGACTCTAAATTAGAAATTGAGTCTGATGATTTCCTTTAGCACAAACTTGAAGTTTAAAAGAAAATAAAATTGTTTTGAAAGTGGTGATTAAAACTAACTTCACATAGAACTAAGTAAAAAAAAAGAAGAAAGAAAGTCTCCCGGAGCTAAAGGTTGCTAGGTTCAAGTTCAGGATGCAAAGTGGAAAATTCCGGATTTTTCTCCTCGCATTGGGGATTTAACCTATAGTTATTTCCCGAACCGGTATAGGTTTGACAATGAAGATTTAATCCATAAAAAGTCGATAGAGATGATAGTCAAGGTCCATTAATGGCTTAAGACACTATGGGCTATCACCTTGAATCACTTTCCAATGGCTCGTACATGATAACTAATGGACTGATATGGATCTAGCAATAAGCATCCACAGAGACCTGAAGCTTACCATGTATTGGCCAGTCAAAGTGATTCTAAGGGATTTAAAGCAAAACTTTGGATTTAGAAGCCATTTATGGACTCCAACTACCTGAAGTTAATGCACGGAAACTTTCCACCTTTTAATCTGGACTTTTCACCTAGCTTCCTTCACTCCAAGAAACTATAAGTTTAGCCTATCCTCTGGGAACACATCCTCAGAGGCTGTTTGGCTTCCAAGAAAATAGAAAATAGTAGAGAGAAAGAGAAAGCAAAAGAGATCTCTGTATTTCACTAAGTATCAAATTTACATAAGTTGGTCTCCTGGAGAAAGCTCCCCGAGAGTGTTTTTTCAATGTTTACAAGAGAATTTATATAGGAAGGTAATTTTACCCTTCCTTGGATACTTCCTAGCTAAGGAATTACATGAGTGGCTGAATACAAGGAGAAAATGGAAATTTAGACACAAAAATATCAGAAGAAAAAGAGTCGGCAAAAATATCCAATTTTCGCATGTTGCATTGTGACATGCGAAAATTTCGCAAGTTGATTTTGCAGCTTAGAATTCACTTTTGCACGTTGGGATTTAAGTTCACAAGTTGAAAAATCAACTTCACATGCTGGCTTCACCACGACTACACAGCTGCTATCCATTTTTCCATTTCGCACGTTGGAGTTCCAATTTCGCACTGTGCGAAATTGTCCCTCAGCTTGATGCAGTTGTCATCCGAAGGCCATATCTTCCTCATTTCAGCTCCAAATCGTACATGGTTTGAATCGTTGGATTCTTGACTTTCTGAGCTTTGAAATGGTATATAGAATGTAGAAAATAGACTTCAGGAAGTGCTCCAAAAGTGCAAAGGAAGACTGCAGCTGTGTCCCCTGTTTTCCTTACCCTGCTTTTCTTCTTCTCCATTGCTCTTTCCTTGCATACTTTGAACGACTAAGGCAAAGGATTATGAGGCTCCAAAGCTTGGTTTCTTCATAGATTTGAGCTTTCCAAAAGCTTTGCCATGAACTATATATAGCTCTCCCTCATTCTTAAATTGCTTTGGTGAGCATAAAGCTATCAAAAAGCACCAAAACTTAACACAATTGTTAGAAACGATTGCAAGGGTCCCTAACATGTTAATTGAGTTAAAAGGTAATAATTACTACTCAAGGTTGTTTAAAAGAGCTAATTACAAGCTACAAAATAGCATGTTTTGAGTAGTAATCACTTGGTTATCTCAAACATTCCATAGATTTTACGACGACATGCACGAAGCCTCCAATTACATCCTTCTTGCCACTTCTTACATCTCACTACCCACAATTGTGGTTCTGATTCACAAACAACCAAATGTTGATTCCAACATATTGCATAACATTTTACAGCATAATGCAAGTCTTCTTTACTCTCAAATCTCAATCATTTAAACAACTCATTGGATTCATTCCACAATCCAGTACGTGATGTGAGAGGCTCAACAATCATGCTATTTATTGCATCCCAATTCAATTGTTTGAACATTGGGGAAGGCATAATATGTTCACCATCATCTAAAGAAGCCTTATTTGTTGGAGGTTCATCATCATAATTCATCTCATTAATCTCGTCCTCATCATAAAATTCCACATCATCATTTTCATTCGTAAATGGGATGTCAACATAGTTGTTTGTCGCTCTCATAACTGATTGAGTTACTATTGCCAAATTCTGTCTCCCCCCCATTTCGTCATTGTGTGCTAAATTCTCCTCCATTTCATCAGTGTGCACTACCAAATTCCCCTTTGCTAGTATTTCCATATCATGACCCATAATTTCTTGATCAAATGATGGACTTGCCCAGATGAATGATCCCTTAGACGTGTCTATAAATACATTTCAATAGTATTCAATGGTGGGATTTGTGCTACAACATGAACATTAATCTTACATCATCATCATCTTTAATTGGTAATTGTATATAGTTAATATTCCCATTTCCAATCGAGATAAGAATTGGATACCGAAATATCATGGATAACATGGTATGAGTGTGATCGATCAACATAACATAACACAACTTATCCTCCAACTCATCATATTTGATCAAATTGTTCACTAAAACACCTTTTTTAGGAGGACAATTGTAACACACCCCATTTGGGCCATCAATTATTTCACCATCCTTGTAACACACAATTATAAGCAAACTATCCATTCATGTACCTAAAAAGAATCAAATAAAATATATGTAAGACTGAATCAAATTAAATTTATTTTAATTTATCATATTCAATTTAATGTATTCATTTTATATAAGATAAACTATTTAATTTTAACAAATAAAAAGATAGTATATCCATTTTGCCCAGTGAAGAATCTTGTTAGCACTAAGTAGCTGTAAACAAGTCATCATAATTATCTACTTAGCATAAATGCTTTATTCAATGAGCTAATTTGAATTTAAATTTAAATTTGAATACTTCCTACCCCATTAATTCACAGTTCTTATTCATTATAACCTTTGAGATCAAACTTTTGAGATCTCACTTATTTTCAATTCTGGGATTTTTGTTTTTTCCTCTAAGTTAATGTAGATTCTCAAATGTAAGGATAGTACCGACTTCGAAGATACAATTGAAAATAGATTTAACTTTCCAAAATAAACTATGAAGCAAATGTTCAGGGTGTATAAAATTTCCTTTAAAGACTTGTTCTCTGCACTTACTTTGTTGGAAGATAAATTACTTGGAAAGTTAGGGAAGACAAAAGTCCTACTGACCTAATCAGAAACAACCTCTATTGTTTGGGAGGAAAAACTGATAAAATATCGGTGCATATGGTTCCAAACATGTAACAGTTACATTCTGATTCCGTTTACCTTGGAGTTTAGTCTAATTTTCACTATATCCGTATGGATATCAATCTAGCTGGATGAAAACAAATTCAATCTTATCCAAATCTAAACCGTACTACAGATACCCACACCACCTTTACTTTATTCCTTCAACTGAAGTATGTGGATTGCCTACTAAAAATCAAGAATGAATAAATTATTAAACAAGAGAACCAAGGATTCATATAGAAAATAATTCACTTACAAAATGAAACAATCCTGCTAACATACCTTCTTGCAATAGCTGAAAGCAATGAAACAAATAAAAATATTTCTTATTTATTTTTAATTTTAACAAATAAAAAGATAATATATCCATTTTGCCCAGTGAAGAATCTCGTTGGATTTGAATTTGAATTTAAATTTGAATTTGAATTTGAATTCTCGCAGGTACTAATCTAATCATGTTATTATTATTATTTTTTTTTGCAACCCCCGTTTGATTCCCAAGAAAATCCATCCCCCATTTGATTTCCGTAAAAATTCATCCTCGTTTGATTTCCGAGAAAATCCATGCAAAACCCCCAATGAAAACAAAAAAAAAAATGTTTTTTTTTTACTCCCTATGCTTTGTGGATCTGTTCTAGGGGTCTCTTTGCCTTTGTGCCATTGGATTTAAATTTCATGAACCTTAAATCCACGATTTTTGAGCCAGGCTGAAAAACACAACCTTTCCCCGCAAATCATGATCAGATTACAAAATAGCATCTTATGTTTTTTTATAAAAAAAATAAATTGGACACATTATCGGTGACAAGTATTGTGTCGGAGCCAGCCGATTAAAAAATGAAAACAAAATTCTAAACTTTCCCACACTTTCTTGGCAACCAAACAGAATCACAACAAACCGAACCACAAAAAAAAATGAAAACTTTCTCCATAATTTTTAGTCTACTCGGTTTCATTGTAAAAAAAAAAAAAAAGAAAACTTTATTTTTTTTCAACTTTCCCACACTTTCTTGGCAACCAAACAGAATCACAACAAGCCAAACCACAAAAAAAATGAAAACTTTTTCCATAATTTTTAGTCTACTCGGTTTCATTGTAAAAAAAATGAAAACTTTATTTTTTTTCAACTTTCCCACACTTTCTCAGTGACCAAACACAACCACACCACCAAATATAACCACAAAACTTACAGAAAACACCGGGGGCAATGGTCTCTCATATCTGCACTTCACTTCCTTCCTATTGGTGTTAAGGCAAGGATCTCCACTCCATGATCAGCGTGCGGGAAAATGGGTTTTCGGGCAAAGGACAAAATGACTTTTGAGGTAGAGAAGAAAACGGGTTGGGGGGGAAATGGGTTCATCCTACGTGTTAAAAAGTGTCGTAGAATTGGAATTATTTTCCAATCTACGGAATTTTTAAAAATTACTTTCCTCGATAGCCGTACATTTATCAAGAATCCATTTATTCTAATTCTATTATTTGTTTTCTCTTCACGTGAAACCCATGCACTAAAAATGAAAAAGAAATGACTCATCTTGAAAAAGAAATGATCGATGGTCGTATCAAAATCTTCATAAAAAAATAAAAAATAGAAACCTTTAAGCTATGTTTGTCAATTCTCTGAAATTTTGAGAGAAAATGCAAAAAATAAAAAATAGAGACAAAAAGTACGAGAAAAAGTGAAGAAAAATAAAAAATAAATTTAAAATTAATAAACTATTTTCGTATCCTATTTGAAACTTATTTCACTTATTTAATTTTTCTATATTAACATTAAATAATTTTGAAAAAAAATTTACAAGTTTATTACTAATCTAAATTATATTTGACTATATTTTATATTTTTCGTAGTAAAATCAAACATAAAAAAATTATTTTTTTTAATAATTTTTTCATTTTCTTTTCTTAGTACTTTCCGCGAGCCAAACATGTATAGCCTCATTGAAATGAGATCAACATATGTGGAAGGGTTTAAATATAGATTATGTGTGGACCCCGTATTTTAGCTCATGCGTTTCCACTCGATGGTGAACTCGTTTTTTATTTGAAAAAATGATTTATTGTTTAGAAAATGACTTAGAGTCACCACTTATTTTTGTTTTTTTTTTTTTAAAGGGTAAACAAAATAAGAAAAATCAAAGAAAAATTTATGAAGTTGCTTACCTGAAAGAAAAAGGCAACAAGTTTATTAAAAACGGGATTTTTGGTGACCCTGAGCCTTAAGGAAAGATGAAGAGTGGTAGAATTAAAGAAATATTTGAAAACTGGAGTGAAATCAAAATTATTTCAAAGAAAACTAAAGTTTCGGGAATTTATTCAAAAATTGAAAGCTCGAAAATTATTTGAAAATTAGCGTTTTGGGAATTAAATTTGAAAGAAATTCGAATTTTGAAAAATGTTGAGAATTGGAGTTTTGAAGATTAAGTTTAAGAATTAGAATTTTGGAAATTATTTGAGAATTGGAGTTTAGGAAACTATTTGAAGATGGTACTTAAAAATAAAATAATAATAATAATAATAATAACAAAATGTGAAAAATGGAATTTTGGAAATTGGGAATCAAATTTGGAAATCGAAATTTTGAAGAATTGTTTAAAGATGGAATTTTAAAAATAAATAAATATAATAATAACGAAAATAACAATGATTAAATAAATAAATGTGAAAAATGGAATTTTGCAAATTGGGAATTAAATTTGGAAATTGGAATTTTAAAGGATTATTTAGAGATGGAAGTTTAAAAATAAATAAATAGAATAATAATAATAACGAAAAATAACAACGATTAAATAAATAAATGCGAAAATTGGAATTTTGGAAATTAGGAATTAAATTTGGAAATCGGAATTTTGAAGGATTATTTATAGATGGAATTTAAAAAATAAATAAATAGAATAATAATAATAATAATGAAAATAACAATGATTAAATAAATAAATGTGAAAATTGAAATTTTGGAAATTGGAAATTAAATTTGGAAATTGGAAATTAAATTTGGAAATTAGAATTTTGGAAAGTTATTTAAAGATGAAATTTTAAAAATAAATAAATAAATAAACAAATAGAATAATAATAATAATGATTAAATAAATAATTGTGAAAATTGGAATTTTGGAAATTGGGAATTAAATTCGGAAATTGGAATTTTGAAAATCATTTGAGAATTGGAGTTTTGAAGATTAAATTATGAATTGGAGTTTTGGAAATTAAATTTGAAAGAAATTGGAGTTTTGAAAATTAATTGAGAATTGGAGTTTTGAAAATTAAATTATGAAAATTGGAATCTTGGAATTATTTGAAGATGGAATTTCATAAATAAATAAATAAACTAATAATAATAATATTAATAATAATAAACAATTTGAAAATTGGAATTTTGGAAATTGAAAATTAAATTCGGAAATTGGAATTTTGAAAAATTATTTAAAGATGGAATTTTTAAAAAATAATTAAATAAGTAAATAAATAGAATAATAATAATAATAATGAAAATATAATGATTAAATAAATCAATGTGAAAATCGGAAATTGGAAATTAAATTTGGAAATCAGAATTTTGAAGAATTATTTAAAAAACGAAGTTTTAAAATGAAATTGGAAAATTGGAATTTCGAAAAATTGTTTGAGAATGGGAATTTTAGCGATCATTTGAAAACTGGAATAGAAATGAGATTATTCGAGAAACCGGGATTTTAAGAATCATTTAAAAAGAATTTTCGAAAATCAAACATTTGACACCAAACTTTGACACGTGAAAAAAAATCCACCATGAGACCACAATTGGACCCATGTCACTGCCACTTATTTATTCAAAAAACTTGGAGTGCCCCTGCCACTTATGAGAATTCCCATGCCACCATTGACTTGTCATCCATAATTTATTTAAACCTTTTCATGTCATTAGTGAATGGCCACTTCAGAAAGACGAATAATGAAGCCCTACTTCTCCACGAAAAGCATCAGCTCGCAGCCCATGTACACCCAACAGCACACAAGTCACCATGCAGAGCCTCGTTCCACCTTCTAAAGGGCAACAACCTGAAATCCTTGCAAGCAATCACATTTCCCATATTCTTTTCTTACCATATCTACCGAGTTTATCAGCTCCCTCTCCCCCTCTTAGTGGTGCCACCTCAACAGTTCCACCACACCAATCTTACTCTTTTGCTTATCACCAACCTTCAATATCATTATAGGTAACACCCGGCTTTTCAGACTGGTTGAGAAGCGAGATGCTGGAGTTGGCCTCCAGCAGCAAGACATCAATGAGAGCATTGGAATGGCGATGGAGAGTAACAGAATCGGAGGGCTCCAAAAGCTCCTGATTAATCATGTTGAGAATCCTGACATAGTAATTAGAAACTGTAGTAGATCCCACTATTCCATACTTTTGATCGGCCATCTCCATGAACTGGCTGATGACAAGGGGCGCGGACTGAATCCTCTTAACCTCCTCTTGGGCTTGAAGGAGCTCTCACTTAAGATTCTTCTACTCATCCTTGGCGTATTCTTCCTGGATGTCGATGAACTCGAGCTGACGCTGGAGGGATTTAAGGTGGCCATAGAGATCATCCTCGTTGGAGAAGAAAGAAGGCGGGCTGAAGAAACCTTGGATATCAAATCTTGTGGAGGGGAACAATGGTGGTGGCTAGGACGAGGGTTTTGGTTCCATAACCATGGCCATCTTTCGGTTTCTTTGCTCTCTCATTGGTATTATTTCACCTAGTAAAAACCCATGTTCCACAATCACTCTGAACCTCTTAATGTTTTATATTCATCATACCCAGCTCTCCATAGGTGGACATTAGAAACAAGGGAAAGGAAGAAAAAAAAAAAAAAGAACAGAGCACAAGTGAAGGAAGCAAAATGAACCAACTATAGCTACACATTTCATGTCTTAATCAACGGGCCAAGAACAGGTGAATGAAACAACGAGCAAAAACACGATTCTCATAGACAACACAATAAAACTGACCCATATTCAAAATATATCTCAAAGAAAAACAAAGAGGCATAGATGAGTATGGCAAGATCCAGTCTATCAATTGCTTAAAAGGCAACAAGCAATGCATGGATGTATGATATTCGCACCCAAATCAACAAATAACACTCAAAATCAACAAGCACATAGGAAGAAAATGATGAAATGTACAATGGCCATACATGGGTTTCTCAAAGCTTTTGCAGATTCTCACACTTTTCTTTACTCCAAAACCGGTAAGACTCTAGCTTCCTTCCTCTTCTCTATTCTTTGTTCTTCTTCTCTTCTCTTCCTCTCACTTTTTTTTTTCCTTTTTTTTAGCCTCACCTCTCATATCTCTTTTTTCTTTCCATTCCCTCACATGCTTAAAAAATCCCACACGTCTCTCCCCCATTAATCCTTCAGACTTGCTCTATGCATTCTCATTTCATGCAAGCCTCCACCTACTTCCTGCTACCACCATGGCAAGTCATGTCTTTGCCACACGTCCATGCAGTTTGCTCCGGGCAAAAAGAGGTCCCCCCTAACTCCTCCGAGGTGTTGCCAACTTCTCTCAGGATGGTAGAAGAAAAAAAAAACCTTTTCCATCAGAGGGGGTCTCCTCTTCGATAGAGTTCACAAGTGTAAGGAATATGAACACTATAGTGAAAAGAAAGTGTAAATATTGAGTGAAATGAAGTGAACTCTGTCGAAGAAAAAGAAAGACCCCTAAAGGTACACAAGTAGAATACAAACTCGCTCAAACCAAAAAGGAACAAAAGGGGTTCTAAAATCTTAAGTGAAGAGTAGCTCTCGGAGTGCCTCTAAAGTTGCGCTATAGATCCAAACTCCCTATAAGATGCCTCCGAAAGTTACTCGAATAGCAATGTCAAAGATGAGTAACAGTCGAACCACCTTGGAGTACAGGAAGGAATGCGTCCAAAGGGAATTGTCCTATGTGAACTACATGAGAATGCTAAGTGTAGGGTGTCCAACAACATGACCGAAATATGTGTCATGAACTCAAAGGACTATGTCATGTAGTGGAAGGGGAAGTCTAGAAGAGCATGATGAACAAGCGATAAGAACGAGGAAACAAGGTGAGGAAAATAAAGACGAATGTAAAATCGTGAAGGCAAGATGTGCGATGCCAGTGAACATGAATGCTATGAGCTATGACTTTGAAAGATAAGGCTAGGAAGAAATGAATTTGAACTCCAAAAATGAGGAAATGTGGTGACTCAAAATGCCGGAATGAAGTATGCACAACGGCTCTGAACACAAAAACTGAGAAGATGATGGCTCTAAATGCCAAATTGAAGACATGGCTTTGAACACCTAAAATTGAAGACATGGCTCTGAACGCTTAAAACTGAAGACATGGCTCTGAACGCTTAAAACTGAAGACATGGCTCTGAACACCAAACTATGAAGAGATGATGGCTCTAAATGCCAAATTAAAGACATGGCTCTGAATGCCAAACTATGGAGAGATGATGACTCTAAATACCAAATTGAAAACATGGATCTGAACGCCAAATGGAAAAGATGGGTGGATCTGAATGCCTAAAACTGATGAAATGAATGACTCTGAACACCTAAAACTAGAAAATATGGCACTGAATACCTATGAAGGAAAATTGTGGCTCTGAATGCTAATGGGAGGTCTGAACTACAATTCTAAACACCCATGAAAGAAAGTAGTGGCTCTGAATGCCTAAAGGGTGAAGATGGCTCTGGGTCGTGAGCTCAAGGCTCTGAATGCCAAGAATGACTTTGGGCCTTGAATGAAAAGAACGACCCGAGGTCATGAGCTCAAGGTTCTGAATGCTAAGAATGACTTTGGGTCGTGAGCTCAGGGCTCTAAATGGAAAAAAATGACTCTGGGTCATAAACAAGAAAAAACGACTCCAGGTCGTGAGCTCAGGGCTCTAAATGGAAAGAATGACTGTAGGTCATGAATGAGAAAAACGACTTTGGGTCGTGAGCTCAAGATTCTAAATGAATAGCCGATTAGGATACTTTCCAGCTCGTGGTTCCAAGTCAAGGTCACTCACAGGTGGCTAGAATGACGAAAATGAAACATCTCAAGGATGTGAAGGATAGGAATGACTCTGAGTTGTGAGCTCAGGGCTCGGAATGCCATGAATGGCTTTGGGTTGTGAGCTCAAGGCTCTAAACATCTAAAGTGAAGAAGATGACACTGAATGCTAAATTAAAGAAAACGACAACTCTAAATGCTAGCAATGTGGCTCTAAACACCGAACTAAAAAAAGAATGACAACTCTAAATGTTAGGAATGTGGCTATGAAAGTTGAAACTAAAAGGGATGGCTCTCCTAAACTGGGAGAGATGACTCTGAACGCCTAGAACTGAAAGAGATGGATCTGAATGCCTAAATTGGAATAGATGGTAGCTTTGAACGCCAATCGGAAGAAAGACATGATGACTCTAAATGCTAAACTAGGAACAAATAATGACCTTGAATGTCAAACTGAAAATGTGGCTCTGAATGCCAAATTATGGGAGACATGGTGGAGATGATGGCTCTGAAAGTCAAATCGAAAACATGACTCTGAACGCTGAACTGAGAAAGACAAAGGCTCTGAACGCCGTAACTGAGAACTGGCATCTCTGGATGTCAAATTGAGAATGAAAACTCTTGCGTCGTTGATTCATGCCCAGCTGGTGTTCCTTGATTTCAGTCCTCAGATGGGAGTAATCAACAAAATTTATAACCTATTACACCATGTACTAGGAAAGCCTCAGCTAGCATAGCATAGTGGCTCTAGGATCGTTCACTGGGATGGGTTTTCACTCCACAATTGATATTAATTCAAAACTGAATTGGTGCTTTTTCATTTCAAGGTTAACTTTAAAAGAAAACCTAAAGATGTTTGAAAAGGTTGGTTTTAAGCTAACTAAAAATAGTAACTGATTTTAATTACAAAGAAAAACGTTTCTTGGAGTTTCAAATCACTAGGCTCAGGTTCGTCATACAAAAAGGGAGTTCCGGTCACTTGAATCTTTTCCTCGCATTGGGGATTTAACATATAGTTATTTCCCGAACCGGTGTGGTACAAATGCTTCCCCTTAATGGGTTTAAACACTAAATCCCTCTCACTGATGCATCTTGCAATGGTTCATACCTCTCACCTAGTATTGCCCATTCAAGGTGATCCTTAACCTTGGATTACTCGTCAAAAGCTCACAAGAGATAACTAATGGATGTCTCCTTAGAGTCCAAAAGCTTACCGAGTGTTGGCTATTCTAGAAAATCCTACCTTTAAACCACCTCCCAAAGGCTCGCAAGAGATAAACTAGTGTATCTCAATGGACGGAGACCACTTGCCTCACCAAGTGTTGGCCCAGGTGATTTCAAGGAGTTTTAAGTTAATTAAAAAGATAAAAACCATTAACGGGTCACACTTTCTCTTCATTAAAAACTGAAACAACAAAACTTTCAATTTTTGCATTCGGAAACTTACCCGGTTTTCTTCACTCTAAGATACAAAAATCCTAGCCACTCATCCTTTGAGGAAACATCCTCAGAGTTTGATTTGCTAGAAATAAAAATAATGAGAAAACAAAAATATGAAGGAAAAGTAAAGCAAGTGCTCTGTAGATATATTTCTTACTATGATCCTCTTCTCGTGGATTACATATATATTGGATCTATGATATGTTTCTTTACATTGGTTCAGAGATATATATAGAAGATATTTTCTAAGAAATATCCCAATAATATCTTTAGCTTATTACAAGGAAAAAAATAGAAATTTACAAAATATCTTGAGAAAAAATCTAACTGAGTCGGTTGCAAATATCTGAGATTGCACAGGTGGATTTCACAAGTTGGAAGTGTCCATTTCGCAAGTTTGAACTTTGATTTTGCAAGTTGAATTTGTGATTTCACAACTTGGAGGTGATTTCTCAACTTGGAGATGATTTGCAACTTGATTCGCAGCTTGGAGGTGATTTCGCAACTTGGAGATGATTTGAAACTTGATTCGCAGCTATGAAGATGGAGTTTCAACTTGCGAAGTGGCACACGTGTGCTTATAGGTGGTTTTGTAGCTCATTTCGCAGCTGCAAAATGGGCTTTGGGCTGCGAAATTTTCTCAACGAAAGGTTGATTTAGCAGCTGCGAAATTTTCGCACAATTTGATGCGGTTGTCTTCAAATGGCCATAACTTCTTCGTTTCAACTCCAATTCGCATACCGTTTGAAGCGTTAGACTCCTGACTTCCTGAGCTTCAAAACGATATATAGTATGCATAAAATGGACTCCAGAAAGTGCTCAAAATGTGTCCAACAGTTTCTATCCTCTTGAATTTCTTCATGTTAGATTTCTCTCTTTGCTTCTCCTCCTTGCATTCATGATTTGCTTTTGGCAAAGGACAACAAAGCTCTAAAGCTCAGATTCTTCTTGTAAATGAGCTTTCATTTGCTTTGCCATGGATTATATAAAGTTCTCCCTCATCTTAGATTGCTTTGGTGATCAAAAAGCTATCAAAAACACCAAAACTTAACATAATTTAATTAGAAACGATTGCAAGGGTCCTTAACATGCCAATTGAGTTAAAAGGTAATAACTACTACTCAAAAGTGTTTAAAAGAGTTAATTACAAGCTATAAAATAGCACTTTTTGAGTAGTAATCAGTCGTAATTGAGAAGATATGGCGGTTTTGAATGTCAAACTGGAGATGTGACTCTGAACGCTGAACTAAAAAGAAATGCGGCTCTGAATGCCAAACTGTGAACGACGACTCTGAACGCCAAACTGAAAAGAGATAGTGGCTCTGAACGCTAAACTGGAAACGTGGCTTTCAACGCCAAACTGAAAAGAAATGGTGGCTCTGAATGCCGAATTGAAAAAGAGATGCGGCTTTGAACGCCAAACTGAAAGCACAGCTCTGAACACCGAATTGAGAAGGACGAAGGCTTTAAACACCGTAACTGAGAACTGACATCTCTGGATGTCAAACTGAGAAGGAAAACTCTGAACGTCCTAACTGAGAAGATATGGCGGTTCTAAACGCCAAACTGGAGAGGTGGCTCTGAACGCCAAACTGGAAACATGGCTCTGAATGCTGAACTGAAAATAAATGCGGCTCTGAACGCCAAATTGTGAACGACGGCTCTGAACACTAAACTGAAAAAAGATGGTGGCTCTAAACGCCAAACTGAAAAGAGATGCAGCTCTGAACACCAAACTGTGAACGAACGACAAACTCGAATGTTGAAACTAAGAATGCGGCTCTGAATGCCAAACTAAAAAGAGACGGTGGCTCTGAGCTCCTGAATATGGACGATGGCTTTGAACGCCAAATTGTGGAGAGATCATGACAACTTTGAATGTCGAACTAGGGTAAATGACAGCTTTGAACGCCAAACTGAAGATGCAGCTCTGAACGCCAAACGGAAAAGAAACATGATGGTTCTGAATGCCAAGTTGAAAATGCCAAGAGATAATGAGGGGAAAATATGCCTCAATGCAGCGTGCCGTTACAACTCTCAATCCACAGGAAGGGTCTAAAAGAGACTCCATGAGTCTCGAAAAATGCTCTATTGACTAGTCGGAATGGTCAAACTGACTACAAAAATGGCCTCATAGCCCATCGGATTGAATCACGAGACCTGATGATGTGTCACAATAGGTTGGACGCCTCTAACTCGACATGCTCTGTTGGAGGGATCCATCCTCGTCTCAAAGAGATGACCCAATGGGGGGTCTCAAGAGAGTAGTCAGCTAGGGTAACTACCATAATCTCTACACAACAATCTACTAAAGAGTCATGGATAGTGGGGCAATCAAAACCCGAATGTCATGCTTCACTGACGGCTCATCTTGGCTAGAATCCCCAAAACTGTGACCAATAATGCAAAGAAATATCCCTCATCCGAGTAATGAAGACTGTAACAAGTCTATGAGAAAACAATCATCTCCATAGCCAAAAGATGGAAATATGCCCTAGTATGGCAACTAGGGCATCCAGTCCGTCTTAATGACTCGAGAATAACTCCACGGGGATGTATAGGAGGTCTGACCTATACTCCACTGAAATGATAATGTGGGAGTCTATGCATCTGAGATAACTCCATCCAAGAATCACGACGATATCAGAAAGCATGAGTCTGACCGAATGACTCAAGGAGGGCTCCACTGGGTAATCAGGACAAAATGAAAGCGAATCATTAACTCGACGTGCATTTAGCAACTGGGGATGATCATGCAAATCCATGGAAATCTATAAATC
This sequence comes from Vitis amurensis, assembly GCA_037355405.1. Taxonomy (NCBI): domain Eukaryota; kingdom Viridiplantae; phylum Streptophyta; class Magnoliopsida; order Vitales; family Vitaceae; genus Vitis; species Vitis amurensis. The sequence goes on from CM074679.1 coordinate 16,276,743, forward strand.
TCAACCAAAACGAAAATATGCCCCAGTATGACATCAAATGTGTGGTAGGTCAGAAAACCAAATGGCACCAAATCATCCATCACAAAGTGTGTAATTCTATCCATCCATGTCTGCAGCTGAATCGGATCAACAAATCAAAGAAGAGTCTCCTGATTCATACCCAATTGGTGTCTCAACTGATTCATGTCCAGCTGGTGCTCCTTGATTGAGGGAGTAATCAACAAAATTTATAACCTATAACACCATATACTAGGGTAGCAAAGAAAAAGCTACTATAGTATAGCGGCTCTAGGATCGTTCACTGGGAAGGATTAACAAGCTATTAATGATACCAATTCAAAGTGAATTGGTCTTGTTTCATTTCAAGGTTAGCTTAAGAAATAAAACACAAACTTTGATTGGTAAAGATTTAGACTTAAACTAACTAACACAATAAGTAATGGGAATAACTTAGGAAGAAAAGCATTCAGTTGAGACTTCATCTTACCCACTTCTCCTTTGGTTGGTTCATCCCATCCCCTTGAAACTTCAGCTACATAGCTCAAGAAATCCATAGCTTCCTCTGGATTTTTGCTCATGAAATCTCCTCCACACATTGTCTCGAGGAGTTGCTTCATTGAGGAGGACATACCATCATAAAAATAGCTCACCAATAGCCAAGTATCAAAGCCATGGTGAGGGCAAGCATTTATAGCTTCCATATATCTTTCCCAACACTCATAGAATTTCTCATTCTCTTTAGCTGAGAAGTTTGAAATTTGCCTTTTCAAGCCATTTGTTCTATGAGTGGGAAAAAATTTCTTGAGGAATTCAGCTTGTAAATCAGTCCAAGAACGGATACTCCTTGGCCTTAAAGAATTAAGCCAAATTTTGGCCTTATCCTTTAAAGTAAAAGGAAATAACTTAAGCCTCATCAAATCAATTGAAGCTCCTCCCTCTTGGAATGTATTACAAACATCTTCAAATTCCTTGATGTGTGCATATGGATTCTCACTTTCCATTCCATGGAAAGTTGGTAGAAGTGGAACAAGATACGGTCTGATCACTAGCTGCTCTGTAGGGGGCACTATACATGATGGTGCACTCATACGAGGTGGATGCATGCGGTCCCTCATTGATCTGAATTCATTGAGATTATCTTGACGACCTTGGTGACTATGCTGATCTTCAGGTGTAGCTTCCATGATATTCAAGCTCAATTCGAATTCTTTGTTCTGAGGTGTATCACACTTAACAAGCCTTCCTCCACTGTCTCGTATCCACTTTGGCATACACAACTAGTATCTATCTGCAACTTAAATAAAAACAAAGGACAACAACAGAAACAGGGCTACAACAACAAAATTAAACTAGGCTAAATTTTAAAAGATAAACTTAGATTATGAATAAATAAAGAAAGAATGAGAATTAGTAAAGTGAAAGAAACGTTACCAACTTGTGATGAAAATCACAAGTACTCTAAAATGGTATCGCTATAAACTTGACACCTTCCCCGGCAACAGCGCCATTTGATTCGTGCCCAATTGGTGTCTCAGCTGATTCGTGTCCAGCTGGTGCTCCTTGGATGAGGGAGTAATCAACCAAATTTATAACCTATTACACCATATACTAGGGTAGCAAAGAAAAAGCTACTATAGTATAGCGGCTCTAGGATCGTTCACTGGGAAGGATTAACAAGCTATCAATGATACCAATTCAAAGTAAATTGGTCTTGTTTCATTTCAAGGTTAGCTTAAGAAATAAAACACAAACTTTGATTTGTAAAGATTTAGACTTAAACTAACTAACACAACAAGTAATGGGAATAACTTAGGAAGAAAAGCATTCCTTGGAGAGTTAGGTTCACTGGGGTGGTTCCTCATGCAAAAGACATAGCTCCGGTCAGATGGTTCATTTCCTCGCGTTAGAGATTCAACATATAGTCAATTCTCTAACCGGTGTTGTACAGATACATCCTTTAATTAGATTTCAACCTTAATTCTCTCACTGATACAACTTGCAATGGCTTAAGCCTCTCACTAAGCCTTAACCATTCAAGGTGATCTTTAACCTTGGACTTCCCTTCTCAAGCTCGCAAGAGATAACTAATGGATGTCTCCTTGGAGTCCAAAAGCTTACCAAGTGTTGGCAATTCCAGAAAATCCTACCTTAAAGTCACCTCCCAGAGGCTCGCAAGGGGTAAACTAGTGCATTTCCATGGTTGGAAATCACTTGCCTTACCAAGTGTTGGCCCAGGTGACTCTAAGGTGTTTTAAGTTAACTAAAAACATAGAAATCACTAAAGGATTTCACTTCCTCTTCATTACTAGCTAAAACCACAAAGCTTTGCATTCTTGCACTTGGAACCTTCCCCGGCAACCTTAGCTCCAAGGAATTAGAGGTTTAGTTACTCATTCTCTGGGGAAAACTCCTCAGAGAGTTCATAACTTAGTAAGAAATAAAAAATACAAAGTGAAAAGGTAAGGCAATACAAAGACCTGAACTTTACTTGCTTTCCCAAAACTTTTCAAAAGGATCTCCTCTTTTGAGAACAGGCTCCCGAGAGGTAATTATATGAACATAATATAAAACTAATTATTACATAGATATTTTCTCTTTTTACTAACTTAAAAGCTAAGGAATCTTGTAATTGGTGGCTTACAAGGAGTATTTTGGGATTTAGACAACAAAAATCTGATATAAAATATCTCCCAATGTCGGTAGCAAATATCGGGATGCTCCAGGAACCATTTCGCAAGAGAAAATGGTGTCTGAGAGATTTCGCAGACACTCAAGAAGGGCTGCGAAATCACTTCGCAGGAAAAGGCTATTCTCACAGGGCTGCGAAGTTGGCTTCCATCTTGAGGTTCCCAGCTTCCATCTCATCACATATGTCGGGTAACTTCAGGAGGAAATACACCACACTGTTCAAAAAGGCTGCGGAATCACTTCGCAACAAAAGGGTGATTTCGCAACACTTTGGAAAATGCTTCCTTCAGCTTGGAGTGATTGGCTTGCAATGGCTGCAAGTTCTTCGTTTCAACTCCGAATTGCACACCGTTTGAAGCATTGGATTGTTGACTTCCTGAGCTTTGAAATGGTATATAGCATGCATCAATTGGACTTCAGAAAGTGCTCCAAAAGTGGCTGCTACCACTGTCATCAAGAATATGCTTCATGGCAGATTCTCTTTACTTTTTCTCCTTGCATTCCGGATTTACTCTTGGCAAATGACTTCCAAGCTTTGCCCAAGATTCCTCATAACTCTCCTCAATCTTGGTTTGCTTTGGTGATCAAATTCCTAACAAAAACACCAAAACTTACACAAAGTGATTAAAATTGCTTTCAAGGGTCCTTAATATGCCAATTGAGTTAAAAGGCCAAAACTACTACTCAAAAGTGTTTAATACAAGCTACCAAAGAGCACTTTTTGAGTAGTAATTATCTCCCAGAAGAAGAAACATGATGACATCCAAATGCCGAAAGGTGTGGGTTTGACTAAATGGCTCAAGAGAGGCTCTCTTGGGATATCATGATATGGTAACAAGCAGGTCATCATCTCAATGTGCATCTCATAGGTGGGGACGATTATGCGACTCCATGAAGATCTGTAAATCCCGGCTGAAAAGTGAAATATGCCCCAGTATGGCATAGACATATGGTAGATTGGAAAATCGGATGACCTCGAATCATCACCATCAAATGTGTAATCCCGGTCATCTAAATCCATAATTGGATCGGGTTTAAATGTCAAAGAGACGTCTCCCAAAAGAAGAGGTGTGATGACATCTAAATATCAAAAGTGTGGGCCTAACTAAATGGCTTAAGAGAGGCTCCCCTGGGAGATCATGATAAGATAGCAAATAGGTCATCATCTCGGCGTGCATCTCATAGGTGGGGACGATCATGTGACTCCATGAAGATCCTTAAATCTCAATCGAAAGGGAAAATATGCCCCACTATGGCATAGATGTATAGTAAATCAAAAAATCAGATAACCCCAAATCATCCATCATCAAATGTGTGATCCCAGTCACCCAAATCCATAATTGAATTGGGTCCGAACATCAAAGAGACGTCTCCCAGAAGAAGAAGTATGATGATATCCAAATATCAACCAAGTCTCAAATACATGTCGAAGTAAGGGCTGTCGAATACGACATCTGATCCCATGGCCTCAAGGTGGTCTTAAGACACAGGACGTAACGTAGGCTAGGGTGATAGGGTAGTAGAAATGAAAGGAAAGTAAGCTCAAATACCCAATGATCAAAAACCCATGCCCTCATGTATAAAATGCAACATGTATAGAAAAGCTCATTAGTCATGGACCTGAGGGTGCCCAATATAAATATAATATCAATAATGAGACGATGAAGCAAATCAAACTGATAATGAAATACGCAAGAATGATGCAAAGGAAATATCAAACTTGGAATAGGTCAATGAAAGAAAAGAACAAGGGGGTGAAGCGAATGAGATGAATCACAAGCAATGATGAAGATGACAGCGAAACAATGAATATACGAAGAAAATTGGTGATCAACTCAAATTAAACATGGAGTGAAGTCACATCAATAATGAATGTAATGATGGATAGGACAATGACTTGGAGTCCCTAGGAGAAGGTCACTCATCTCACTCTCAAAGAGATATGACAAAGAGAATACAAATAAAATAGGATCTCAGAAAGCTCACATATGAACTCTCAACAACAAACATACTCGATAAAATAACCCTCAAATATCATTATTACACACTCAATGATGGAGAATACTATGCACAGACACATATGTGCTTATTTTTCTTTTCTTTTCAATTTTTTTTTTAGTTTTTTTTTATTTGCATATATACAGATGCACATACCCTGAACATAAACAAATAAACCGTAAAGATAATAGCAATAATGGATAGGCAGACCCTCAAGTGCTAAGGTAACAAAAACTCTCTCTAATGAGATGACGTTCTCAAACTAAGGATCTCTGAATCAGTGTCCGTGGGATAGATAATGGAAATGATGTGACTATCCTCTATGTAATGAACTAAGGAGGATCACCACTTAGGATCGAGAGAATATGAAGCAAAACAAGTAGTAGATAGAATAAAGAAAAAGAGATGAAGAACACAACCAATGAGATACGATGGAATGCAGTAGAGTGATGGTAGGAAAAATAATGGGAGAAAGATGCACTCGTAGGTCCAAGACTCATGAGACTCCTAAACAATGCATGCATACACTAAAGGGGCCCCATCCTGATGCAAAAATATGAGCAAAGCGATGAGAAAGAAAGGATATAATGCACATGCAAGGCTCAATGGGCTAGCAATTGTCTGTATGTCAAAAGGGAATAACAAGGTATATGGCTACCCGAAATGATGGCCACCCATCCTACGACCATGGTCTCAAACATAGTACCTCTTTGGCTGATCCACGTTGGTCGACTCTGAGAATCGGTTTCCATCTAGATCTATCAACCATGCAGCGCCCTCTGAGGTTAGCTCCCTAATGAAGTAAGGTCCGCTCCAATTGGGTCTGAACTTCCCTCTGGGATCTCTGAGCAATCCCCTAATGACCTTCAGAATCAAGTCACCTCTCTGTAGTGGTCTAGCTTGACCTGCTTCTTAAAAGCACGGGCCATCTTCCTTTGGTAGGCATGAACATGGTATGCTGCCCTCAACTTCCTCTCATCTAGGAGATTGAGTTGGTCTAATCGAGCTGCCTCTGGAATCTGCTGCTCTAATACTACCCTCAATGAACCCATCTCAATCTCAACTAGTAGCATTGTTTCCATACCATACACTAAGGAGTAGGGTGTGGCTCCTATAGAGGTGCGAAAAGAAGTCCGATAAGCCCATAATGTGAAAGGGAGCTTCTTTGACCAATCCTGAGAAGTCTCGACCATCCTCTGTAAGACCCTCTTAATATTCTTATTCGCGGCCTCTACTACCCTATTCGTTTGCGGCCTGTACGTAGACGACCTATGATGCTAGATACCATATCTCTGCACTAAAGTGTCAACCTCTGCTCTGAAATGTACACCTCTATCTGAGATCAACTCATGAGGGACTCCATAGCAATAGATAATGTGTGATCTGATGAAACTAGCAAGTCTAACCGATGTCAATCTTGCATTTGAGGCGGCCTCCACCCACTTAGTGAAGTAATCGATGGTGACCAAGATGAACTCATGACCATTGGAAGATTTCTGTGAAATCTTCCCAATGATGTTTATACCCCCTACTGAAAATGGCGATGGTGAAGTCAATGCGTGCAGCTCTGAAGGTGGCACGTGAATGAGGTCCTTGTGTATCTGGCACTCTGGACATTTCTAAACAAACTAACAATAGTCTATCTCCATGGTTAACCAGAAATAGCCAGTCCTCATGACCTTACAGGCTAACATATGCCCTCCCATATATGGTCCATAGACTCCCGCATGAACCTCTCTCATCACTAGATCAATAGAGGCGCAATCTAAACACAATAGTTGCATCCCGTCAGTTGATCGTCTATACAATGTCTCACCACAAATCACAAATCGGGCGACAAACTACCTTAATGCTCTCTTATCCTTGGTCGTGGTAGCCTCAAGATATGTGTTGAGTCTAAAAAAAGTGATATATATCATGGTACTATGGCAAACCATCATCTAACTCTATCTCGTCAATCAAACAACAATAGGCGGGAACGGATCTTGACTCGATCAGTAAAGGGCGAACAATGGCCTCAACAGGAATATCAATCATGGAAGCTAGAGTAGCTAAGGCATCCGCGAATTGGTTCTACACTCTAAGCAGATGTGTGTATCTCAAATCATCAAATCTCCCGACCAGTAACTCTAAGTATGCATGGTAAGACCTAAGCTTCACATATCTAGTCTTCCATTCGCCATGAATCTATCTCAATACTAGATTGGAGTCACCAAACACCTCCATCTGTCTAATCTCGAGCTCAAGAGCTATCTCTAATCCCAAAATGCAAGCCTTATACTCAACAATATTGTTCATGGTAGGATGTCGATCCGAGAATGCCAAATGAACAGATCTATGAATGTGGTCAACATGGGGGATATCAACAAAACACCTATCCCATATCCAGAATGGTTGACTGCACCATCAAAGTACATGCGCCAACCTGACAGACTAGTCACAACAACAATATCCTTATATGGGAAATCATCATCAATAACTCTACTATCAGAAACCGGTAATGAGGCTAAGTGATCTGCAACAATGCTCCCTATGATGGACTTTTGAGTGACATAATGGATGTCAAACTTAGTCAGAAGTACCAACCATCTCATGAGACGACCAACCAAAGCGGGCCTGTCAAACAAATATCTTAGAGGATCTAGACAGGATATCAAGTGCACTGAATACTCGGTCATGTAATGTCTCAGTTGGCGAGTGGGCCAAACCAATGCTAAGCAGTAACGCTCAATCATGACATATCTTGTCTCATAATCCAACACCCTGTTACTCAAATAATAAATGGCTTGATCCTTGCCCGAATCATTATGTTGAGCCAACATGCATCCCAATGCTACGTCTGAGACTGACAAGCATAGGAGTAGAAGATGGCCTAGTGTAGGAGGCACCAAGACTGGAGGTGACAACAAGTACCCTCTGATCCTCTCAAATGCACATTGGCATTGATAATCCCAAATAGTAGGTTGACTCTTCCTCATGAGTCAAAAAATGGGCTCACAAATATTTTTCAATCTAGAAATGAATCTGTTGATGTACTAAAGTCTACCCAAGAAGCCTCTGACCTCTCTCTTGGTCCTCGGTGTAGGCATGTCAAGGATGGCTTTGATCTTATCTGGATCTTCCTCTATACCTCTCTCACTGACCATGTATCCCAAGAGTTTCCCAGAAGTCACTCCAAAAGTGCACTTCTTGGGATTCAGTTTCAATATGGACTATCTAATCATCTCAAAGAACCTTTCCAAAGCTGCCAGGTGATCTGATCTATCTTAGGATTTCACTATCATGTCGTCTACATAAACCTCGACATCCCGATGCATCATGTCATGGAAGAAGGTGGTCATTCTTCTCTGATAGGTAGCTCCTACATTCTTCAACCCGAATGGCATGACTCGATAGCAATAAGTACCCCACTAGGTAATGAAGGACGTCTTCTCCATGTCCTCTAGAGCCATCAAGATCTGAATGTACCCGAAAAATCCGTCCATAAAGGACAACATCGAATGACCTGCCATACTATTAACTAACATGTTAATGTGTGGGAGAGGAAAATCATCCTTAGGACTGGCCTTGTTAAGATATCGAAAATCAACACAAACTCTCACCTTGTTGTCCTTTTTGGGAACAAGAATGACATTGGCCAACCACTCGGGATACTCGACCATTGATAAAAAAATCCTACATTGAGCTGCTTCTGAATCTCCTCCTTCACCTACAAGCTCCAATGAGGATGCAATAGTCTCAACTTCTACTTAACCGGTCTGGCATAGGGCAGAAGTGGTAAACGATGTTGGACGATAAATGGATCAAGGCATGGCATGTCCTCATAAGACCATGCGAAAATGTCTAAATATGATCTAAGCAGCTGGATGAGGCTATCTCTCTCATCTGTAGATAAATCCAATCTGATCCTCACTCTCTAGGCTGATCTACTATGCCGAAATCAACGACCTCTGTGTCCTCTATAGCAAGTGAAACTCTTTGATCATTGGGGTCCGAGTCAGAAGCAGAAGACTAGTCATCATCTAAATCATGCAGTGCAATCTCATCATCTATATCAAATATCTGTGATGTGGGTGACAAGGGTACAGATAAAGTGATATCATAAGGGACAAACAAATACTTGAAAATACTCAAATCCATAAATGAAGAATCATGAACATCGTCAAAACGGGAGACAAATCCTAATAAAATGTCAATTGAAAGAGGTGGGTCCACAAAGTCGGACACTCCCTCAACTAGGCCAACAAGGTAATCAAACAAATCATCAACAACTATAACGTCCTCTGAAAACTCTGGAGCAAGAGCAGTCTGGATCTTCTCAACAATTTCGATGACGGACACCCCAAAAAGATCAAATGGTGAAGCGAGCTCAGACTGAACTATCCACTCGATCAGGCTCAAGCTCATCGTGATCATCTCATCGACGTACTCGTCATGTGGAGTGACTCCATCCACTATGTCTTCGATCTCGACAAATGTCCCATGCTCATCGATCTCATCCGGGAATTAGAAAGGCATAAGGCTCATACGATCTAGAGATGATAGGGTGGTCAACGCAGATGTCGAAGTGCCAGAGGCTCCGTCACTCAATTGTAGCTGATCGATGAGGCGTTGTAGCTCAGCTTCCTGAATAATGCTGAGTTCCCCAATGATCTCGTTCGAATGGGTCTGATTACTACTCAAAAAGTGTTATTTGATAGCCTATAATTAATCCTTTTAAACACTTTTGAGTAGTAGTTTAGGCCTTTTAACTCAATTGGCATGTTAAGGATCCTTTAAAGCAATTTTAATCACTTTGTGTAAATTTTGGTGTTTTTGTTAGTATTTTGATCACCAAAGCAATTCAAGACTGAGGAGAGTCATGAGGAATCTTGGGCAAAGCTTAGAAGTCCTTTGCCATAAGCAAATCCGGAATGCAAGGAGAAAAAGTAAAGAGAATCTGCCATGAAGCATATTCTTGATGACAGTCGTAGCAGCCACTTTTGGAGCACTTTCTAAAGTCCAATTGATGCATGCTATATACCATTTCAAAGCTCAGGAAGTCAACAATCGAATTCTTCAAACGGTGTGCAATTCGGAGTTAAAACGAAGAAGTTGCAGCCATTGCAAGTCAATCACTCCGAGCTGAAGGAAGCATTTTGCAAAGTGGCTGCGAAATCACCCTTTTGTTGCGAAGTGATTCCGCAGCCTTTTTGTACAGTAGAGTGTATTTCCTTCTGAAGTTGCCCGACATATACCGCGAGAGGGAAGTTGGGAACCTCAAGGTGGAAGCCAACTTCGCAGCCCTGCGAAGATAGCTTGGTGTTGCGCAATTATTTCATAGCCCTCTTGAGTGTCTGCGAAATCTCGCAGACACCATTTTCTCTTGCAAAATGGTTCCTGGAGCATCCCGATATTTGCTACCGACATTGGGAGATATTTTACATCAGATTTTTTGTTGTCTAAATCCCAAAATACTCCTTGTAAGCCACCAATTACAAGATTCCTTAGCTTTTAAGTTAGTAAAAAGAGAAAATATCTTTGTAATAATTAGTTTTATATTATGTTCATATAAATACCTCTCGGGAGCATGTTCTCAGAGAGGAGATCCTTTTGTAAAGTTTTGGGTAAGCAAATAAAGTTCAGTTCTTTGTATTGCCTTACCTTCTCACTTTGTATTTTTTATTTATTACTAAGTTATGAACTCTCTGAGGAGTTTTCCCCAGAAGAATGAGTAACTAAACCTCTAGTTCCTTGGAGCTAAGGTTGCGGGGAAGGTTCCAAGTGCAAGAATGCAAAGCTTTGTGGTTTTAGCTAGTAATGAAGAGGAAGTGAAATCCTTTAGTGATTTCTATGTTTTTAGTTAACTTAAAACACCTTAGAGTCACCTGGGCCAACACTTGGTAAGGCAAGTGATTTCCAACCATGGAAATGCACTAGTTTACCCCGTGCGAGCCTCTGGGAGGTGACTTTAGGGTAGGATTTTCTAGAATAGCCAACACTTGGTAAGCTTTTGGACTCCAAGGAGACATCCATTAGTTATCTCTTGCGAGCTTTTGACGGGTAATCCAAGGTTAAAGATCACCTTGAATGGTTAAGGCTTAGTGAGAGGCTTAAACCATTGCAAGTTGCATCAGTGAGAGAATTAAAGTGAAATCTAATTGAAGGATGAATCTATACAACACCGGTTAGAGAATTGACTATATGTTGAATCTCTAACGTGAGGAAATGAACCATCTGACCGGAGCTATGTCTTTTGCATGAGGAACCACCCCAGTGAACCTAATTCTCCAAGGAATGTTTTTCTTCCTAAGTTATTCCTAGTACTTGTTGTGTTAGTTAGTTTAAGTCTAAACCTTTACCAATCAAAGTTTGTGTTTTATTTCTTAAGCTAACCTTGAATTGAAACAAGACCAATTCACTTGGAATTGGTATCATTGATAGCTTGTTAATTTGTTCCAGTGAACGATCCTAGAGCCACTATACTATAGTAGCTTTTTCTTTGCTACCCTAGTATATGGTGTTATAGGTTACAAATTTTGTTGATTACTCCCTCAATCAAGGAGCACCAGCTGGACACGAATCAGCTGATACACCAACTGGGCATGAATCAAATGGCGCCATTGCCGGGGACTGTGTCAAGTTTATATTGATACCATTTTTGAGAACTTGTGATTTTCATCACAAGTTGGTAACGTTTCTTTCACTATATTAATTCTCATTCTTTCTTTAGTTATTTATAATTTGAGTTTATTCTTTAACTTTAGCATAGTTTAATTTTATTGTTGTAGCCCTATTTCTTTTGTTGTCCTTTATTTTCATTTAAGTTGCAGATATATACTAGTTGTGTATGCCAAAGTGGATACGAGACAGTGGAGGAAGGCTTGTTAAGTGTGATACACCTCAGAGGAAAGAATTTGAATTGAGCTTGAATATCATGGAAGCTGCACCTGAAGATCAGCATAGTCACCAAGGTCGTCAAGATAATCTCAATGAATTCAGATCAATGAGGGATCGTATGCATCCACCTCGTATGAGTGCACCATCGTGTATAGTGCCCCCTACCGAGCAGCTAGTGATCAGACCGTATCTCGTTCCACTTCTACCAACTTTCCATGGGATGGAGATTGAGAATCCATATGCACACATCAAGGAATTTGAAGATGTTTGTAATACATTCCAAGAGGGAGGAGCTTCAATTGATTTGATGAGGCTTAAGTTATTTCCTTTTACTTTAAAGGATAAGGCCAAAATTTGGCTTAATTCTTTAAGGCCAAGGAGTATCCGTTCTTGGACTGACTTACAAGCTGAATTCCTCAAGAAATTTTTCCCCACTCATAGAACAAATGGCTTGAAAAGGCAAATTTCAAATTTCTCAGCTAAAGAGAATGAGAAATCTATGAGTGTTGGGAAAGATATATGGAAGTTATAAATGCTTGTCCTCACCATGGTTTTGATACTTGGCTACTGGTGAGTTATTTCTATGATGGTATGTCCTCCTCAATGAAGCAACTCCTCGAGACAATGTGTGGAGGAGATTTCATGAGCAAAAATCCAGAGGAAGCTATGGATTTCTTGAGCTATGTGGCTGATGTTTCAAGGGGATGGGATGAACCAACTAAAGGAGAAGTGGGAAAGATGAAGTCTCAGCTGAATGCTTTCAATGCAAAGGCTGGGATGTATACCTTGAAAGAAGATGATGATATGAAAGCAAAGTTGGCAGCTATGACAAGAAGATTGGAGGAGTTGGAGCTGAAAAGAATACATGAAGTGCAAGCTGTTGCTGAAGCACCAGTGCAAGTGAAGTTGTGTCCCAATTGTCAATCATATGAACATTTGGTGGAGGAATGCCCTGCAATTTCAGCTGAAAGGGAAATGTTTAGAGATCAAGCAAATGTTGTTGGACAATTTAAGCCCAATAACAATGCGCCTTATGGAAATACCTACAACTCAAGTTGGAGGAATCATCCAAATTTCTCATGGAAGGCCAGAGCAACTCAGTACCAACAGTCGGATCCACTATCTCAACAATCTTCAAGTCTTGAACAAGCAATAGCTAATCTCAGCAAGGTAGTGGGAGATTTTGTTGGAAACCAAGAAGCCACCAATGCTCAAGTCAATCAAAGAATTGATAGAGTAGAAAGTATGTTGAATAAAAGGATGGATGGAATGCAAAATGATATGAACCAAAAATTTGATAAGATCCAGTATTCAATTTCAAGGCTTGCAAATTTGAATACACTGCAAGAAAAGGGGAGATTTCCTTTTCAACCTCACCAAAATCCCAAAGGTGTCCATGAAGTGGAAAGCCAAGAGGAAGAATCATCACAGGTGAAAGATGTCAAAGCCTTGATCACTCTAAGGAGTGGTAAGAAAATTGAGAAGCCAATACCCGAGCCACATGTTGAGAAAGAAGAAGAGATAAAGAAAGGGAAGGAAATGGAAGATAAAGAGAGTGAGATCAGTGAAGAAAAGAAGGACTCTGATTCAACAATGAAAGCAAATCCTGAGAAGGAACTTCTGAAGGAAGAAATGCTGAAGAAATCAACTTCTCCACCTTTTCCTCAAGCATTACATGGGAAAAAGGGGATTAGAAATGCAGTTGAAATCCTTGAAGTATTGAGACAAGTGAAAGTAAATATTCCACTGCTGGATATGATTAAACAAGTTCCAACCTATGCAAAATTCCTAAAGGACTTATGTACTATCAAAAGAGGGTTGACTGTAAACAAGAAAACCTTTTTAACTGAGCAAGTAAGTGCAATCTTACAATGTAAGTCTCCTTTGAAGTACAAAGACCTGGGAAGTCCTACCATTTCAGTCATGATTGGAGGAAAGGTAGTGGAGAAAGCCTTGCTAGATTTGGGAGCAAGTGTGAATTTGCTTCCATATTCCGTCTACAAGCAATTGGGACTTGGAGAGTTGAAGCCAACAGCAATTACTCTATCTCTGGTAGATAGATCAGTGAAAATTCCAAGAGGGGTAATTGAGGATGTCTTGGTTCAAGTGGATAATTTCTACTATCCAGTAGATTTTTTTGTTCTTGATATAGATCCTACTGTAAAGGAAGCTAATTTAGTTCCTATCATCCTTGGAAGGCCATTTCTTGCTACCTCAAATGCAATTATCAATTGCAGGAATGGGCTGATGCAACTCACTTTTGGCAACATGACACTGGATCTCAATATTTTCTATATGTCTAAAAAGCAAATCACTCCGGAAGAAGAAGAAGGTCCAGAAGAGCTATGCATTATTGATACTTTGGTGGAGGAGCACTGTAATCAAATTATGCAAGACAAGTTGAATGAAAGTCTTGTGGATTTTGAAGAAGGTTTGTCTGAATCTCCTATTGGGCTTGCTACTCTACAAAGTTGGAGAAAGATAGAAGAGATTCTACCTTTGTTCAATAAGGAAGAGGAGGTAGCTGTTGAAAAAGAAATTCCAAAACTCAATCTGAAGCCTTTACCTGTGGAGCTGAAATATACATATCTTGAAGAAAATAATCAATGTCCTGTTGTGATATCTTCATCTCTGACCAGTCATCAAGAGAATCGTTTAATGGAAGTTCTCAAGAGGTGTAAGAAGGTAATAGGATGGCAAATATCTGACTTGAAAGGCATTAGTCCTTTAGTTTGTACTCATCATATATATATGGAGGAGGAAGCAAAACCAATTCGTCAATTTCAAAGAAGGTTGAATCCTCATCTACAGGAGGTGGTGCGAGCTGAGGTGCTGAAGCTACTTCAAGCAGGAATCATATACCCTATATCTGATAGCCCTTGGGTGAGTCCTACTCAAGTGGTACCAAAGAAGTCAGGGATCACAGTGGTTCAGAATGAAAAAAGGGAAGAAATTACTACACGCCTCACTTCAGGTTGGAGGGTGTGTATTGATTATAGAAAGCTGAATGCTGTAACCAGGAAAGATCATTTTCCATTGCCATTTATTGACCAAGTGCTGGAGAGAGTCTCTGGACATCCATTCTATTGTTTCTTGGATGGGTATTTAGGGTATTTTCAGATTGAAATTGATTTGGCAGATCAGGAAAAGACCACTTTTACATGTCCATTTGGAACATATGCTTACAGAAGAATGCCTTTTGGTTTATGCAATGCACCTGCCACATTTCAAAGATGTATGATGAGTATTTTCAGTGATATGGTGGAGCGAATTATGGAGGTTTTCATGGATGACATCACCGTATATGGAGGTACATATGAGGAATGCTTAGTTAATTTGGAAGCAGTTCTTCATAGATGCATTGAAAAAGACCTGGTGCTCAACTGGAAGAAATGCCATTTTATGGTACGTCAAGGAATTGTCCTTGGCCATATCATCTCTAAAAAAGGCATTGAAGTTGATAAAGCAAAGGTGGAGCTTATTGTCAAATTACCATCTCCAACAATTGTAAAAGGAGTAAGGCAATTCCTTGGCCATGCAGGTTTTTATAGGAGGTTTATAAAAGGTTTTTCAAGTCTTTCAAAACCTCTTTGTGAGCTGTTAGCTAAGGATGCTAAGTTTATATGGGATGAAAGGTGTTAGAATAGCTTTGATCAACTGAAGAAATTTTTAACAACAACTCCAATAGTGAGAGCCCCTAACTGGCAATTACCTTTTGAACTGATGTGTGATGCTAGTGACTTTGCTATAGGAGCTGTGCTTGGCCAAAGAGAAGGTGGGAAGCCCTATGTGATTTACTATGCAAGTAAAACACTGAATGAAGCTCAAAGGAACTACACAACTACAGAGAAAGAATTGTTAGCTGTGGTATTTGCTTTGGACAAATTTCGTGCTTATTTAGTGGGGTCTTTCATCATTGTCTTCACTGACCATTCAGCCTTGAAGTATTTATTGACAAAGCAAGATGCAAAAGCAAGGTTGATAAGATGGATTCTTTTGTTACAAGAATTCGATCTCCAAATCAAAGATAAGAAAGGAGTGGAGAATGTGGTAGCTGACCACCTGTCAAGGTTAGTTATAGCACATAATTCCCATCCCTTGCCTATTAATGATGATTTTCCCTGAAGAACCACTCACGTTCCTAGTGAAAACTCCTTAGTATGCTCATATTGCTAACTATTTAGTAACTGGTGAAATTCCAAGTGAGTGGAATGCACAGGACAGGAAGCACTTCTTTGCCAAAATTCATGCTTATTATTGGGAAGAGCCCTTTCTCTTTAAATATTGTGCAGATCAGATCATTAGGAAGTGTGTTCCTGAAGATGAGCAGCAAGGGATTCTATCTCATTGTCATGAGAATGCATGTGGAGGCCACTTTGCCTCTCAGAAAACAGCCATGAAGGTATTGCAATCAGGATTTACTTGGCCATCTCTTTTCAAAGATTCTCACATCTTGTGTAGGAATTGTGATAGATGCCAAAGGCTTGGAAAGCTAACAAAAAGAAATCAAATGCCTATGAACCCCATTCTGATAGTTGAGTTGTTTGATGTATGGGGCATTGACTTCATGGGACCTTTCCCAATGTCTTTTGGTAATTCTTACATTTTGGTGGGGGTAGATTATGTTTCTAAATGGGTTGAGGCAATCCCCTGTAAAAAAAATGATCACAGGGTGGTTCTCAAGTTTCTTAAAGAGAACATTTTCTCAAGATTTGGGGTGCCCAAAGCCATAATCAGTTATGGAGGTGCTCATTTTTGCAACAAACCTTTTGAAGCTTTGTTGTCCAAGTATGGAGTGAAGCATAAGGTGGCTACACCTTATCATCCTCGAACTTCCAGGGCAAGTTGAGCTAGCTAACGGGAAATAAAGAACATATTGATGAAAGTGGTGAATTCAAATGAGAAAAGATTGGTCTATTAGGCTTCATGATCCATTGTGGGCATATAGAACAACTTATAAGACTATTCTTGGGATGTCTCCCTATCGTCTTGTCTATGGCAAAGCATGCCATCTCCCTGTGGAAGTTGAATACAAAGCTTGGTGGGCAATAAAGAAGCTGAACATGGACTTGATCAAGGCAGGAGAAAAGAGATATCTAGACCTTAATGAGATGGAGGAATTAAGAAATAATGCTTATATCAATTCCAAAGTTGCAAAACAGAGGATGAAGAAGTGGCATGATCAACTCATCTCCAACAAGGAATTTCAGGAAGGGCAAAAGTTTTACTGTATGATACAAGACTCCATATCTTTCCTGGGAAGCTCAAGTCAAGGTGGATAGGTCCATTCATTATTCACCGAGTATGTCCCAATGGAGTGGTGGAATTATTGAATTCCAATGGCAAGGATAGCTTTAGAGTCAATGGATATCGTCTCAAGCCATTTATGGAGCCATTCAAATCAGAAAATGAGGCAATCAACCTCCTTGAACCTCAAAAAGCCTAAGAAAAAAAGGGTTTGCTGGACGTGGTTTTACCATAGTCCAAAATTTTTGTAAATTTTGTAAATTTTTAAGTTTTTTTGTTTTTTTTTTCATACCTTTGATCTTAGTTTTTGATCTTAAATCATGTTCTTAGGTATGTTTTAATCTTTTTGAATGATCCCAGGTGGAAGAAATTTCAAGGAAATTGAAAGAAAAAAATCGGATCGAAATCGGAGCAAAAACAGAGTAAAAACAGAGGAAAAACAGAGCTCTGCGAAATTTCGCAGGCTGAAGAAAACTTCTGCGAAATGAGCATTTTGTTGCCAAACCATTCCGCAACACTTTGGAGTTCTCTGCGAGAATTTTCGCAATTGCGAAAGCGAGTATGGCACACGAGTAGTAGTTTAGGCCTTTTAACTCAATTGGCATGTTAAGGATCCTTTAAAGCAATTTTAATCACTTTGTGTAAGTTTTGGTGTTTTTGTTAGTATTTTGATCACCAAAGCAAGTCAAGACTGAGGAGAGTCATGAGGAATCTTGGGCAAAGCTTAGAAGTCCTTTGCCATAAGCAAATCTGGAATGCAAGGAGAAAAAGTAAAGAGAATCTGCCATGAAGCATATTCTTGATGACAGACGTAGCAGCCACTTTTGGAGCACTTTTTGAAGTCCAATTGATTCATGCTATATACCATTTCAAAGCTCAGGAAGTCAAAAATCCAATGCTTCAAACGGTGTGCAATTCGGAGTTGAAACGAAGAAGTTGCAGCCATTGCAAGCCAATCACTCCGAGCTGAAGGAAGCATTTTGCAAAGTCTTTGCGAAATCACCCTTTTGTTGCGAAGTGATTCTGCGAGCCTTTTTGTACAGTAGAGTGTATTTCCTTCTGAAGTTGCCCGACATATACCGTGAGAGGGAAGCTGGGAACCTCAAGGTGGAAGCCAACTTCGCAGCCCTGCGAAGATAGCTTGGTGTTGCGAAATTATTTCGCAGCCCTCTTGAGTGTCTGCGAAATCTTGCGAGACACCATTTTCTCTTGCGAAATGGTTCCTGGAGCATCCCGATATTTGCTACCGACATTGGGAGATATTTTATATCAGATTTTTTGTTGTCTAAATCCCAAAATACTCCTTGTAAGCCACCAATTACAAGATTCCTTAGCTTTTAAGTTAGTAAAAAGAGAAAATATCTTTGTAATAATTAGTTTTATATTATGTTCATATAAATACCTCTCGGGAGCATGTTCTCAGAGAGGAGATCCTTTTGTAAAGTTTTGGGTAAGCAAATAAAGTTCAGTTCTTTGTATTGCCTTACCTTCTCACTTTGTATTTTTTATTTATTACTAAGTTATGAACTCTCTGAGGAGTTTTCCCCAGAGAATGAGTAACTAAACCTCTAGTTCCTTGGAGCTAAGGTTGCCGGGGAAGGTTCCGAGTGCAAGAATGCAAAGCTTTGTGGTTTTAGCTAGTAATGAAGAGGAAGTGAAATCCTTTAGTGATTTCGATGTTTTTAGTTAACTTAAAACACCTTAGAGTCACCTGGGCCAACACTTGGTAAGGCAAGTGATTTCCAACCATGGAAATGCACTAGTTTACCCCTTGCGAGCCTCTGGGAGGTGACTTTAGGGTAGGATTTTCTAGAATAGCCAACACTTGGTAAGCTTTTGGACTCCAAGGAGACATCCATTAGTTATCTCTTGCGAGCTTTTGACGGGTAATCCAAGGTTAAAGATCACCTTGAATGGTTAAGGCTTAGTGAGAGGCTTAAACCATTGCAAGTTGCATCAGTGAGAGAATTAAAGTGAAATCTAATTGAAGGATGAATCTATACAACACCGGTTAGAGAATTGACTATATGTTGAATCTCTAACGTGAGGAAATGAACCATCTGACCGGAGCTATGTCTTTTGCATGAGGAACCACCCCAGTGAACCTAATTCTCCAAGGAATGTTTTTCTTCCTAAGTTATTCCTAGTACTTGTTGTGTTAGTTAGTTTAAGTCTAAACCTTTACCAATCAAAGTTTGTGTTTTATTTCTTAAGCTAACCTTGAATTGAAACAAGACCAATTCACTTGGAATTGGTATCATTGATAGCTTGTTAATTTGTTCCAGTGAACGATCCTAGAGCCACTATACTATAGTAGCTTTTTCTTTGCTACCCTAGTATATGGTGTTATAGGTTACAAATTTTGTTGATTACTCCCTCAATCAAGGAGCACCAGCTGGACACAAATCAGCTGATACACCAACTGGGCATGAATCAGAGTCTGTGGCTTCGACGCCCTCACGAAGTAATCTGCCAAACTCATGGTGTACGGGCGAACAAGATAATCAAATGGTGTATGAGTCAGTCGAGCCCTCACCATCTCCTTACGCAATGGTGCCATATATCTATAATCGGCCTCAGTAGGGATGAACCCGAGTCTAAACGGTATATCGTGATATGGGATAGTCATGAACTCACTGGGCCCGTGTTGACTTCGCTTCAATCCTATGCCGGGTAAATAAGACGTGCTCCTCATCATATCAAGCACCATTGTGCTGTCGTGCTGATCAAACGACATGACCATGAAGTCTCGCCAAAAATCCTTTATCGCCAGGGTCTACACCTCATCGAATGTGAATCCAGTCAGATATAAGTCGTCATCAGTGTGACTAATTTGAAACACTGGCTCAGCAGAAATGAACATATCTCCCGCAGATTGCACTACAACGACCTGGCCATCGTGAATGAACTTCACCTTTTGATGAAGGGAAGAAGGAATGGCCCCAGCTCTGTGGATCCAAGGTCGGCCCAAAAGCAAGTTAAAGGATGTAGGAATCCTCAAAACCTAGAGCAAAGTAACAAATGTAGTCGGACCTATTAGCAACTCAATATCCATAGTGCCCATGACCACCCTCCGAGTGCTATCGTATGCTCGAACTGTCTGAGTGGAGGAACCAAAGTCAGAGGGCGCGTAGCCAAGGGCAATGGCAGTGACTAGAGGATAGACGTTCAGGGCCGAGCCATTGTCCAAAAGGACAGATGAGACTCGGCGGCCTAAACAACTGACAGAGATATTGATTCGTGTGTTCCCAATTGATGTCTCAACTGATTCATGTCCAGTTAGTGTTCCTTGATTGAGGGATCAATCAACAAAATTTATAACCTATATCACCATGCATTAGGATAGCTTTAGCTAATATAGCATAGTGGCTCTAGGATCGTTCACTGGGAAGGGTTTTCAACTCACAACTGATACTAATTCAAAGTTAAATTGGTGTTTTTTCATTTCAAGGTTAGCTTAAGAAAAAACATAAACTTTGGTTGAAAAAGGTTTTGTTTTAAGCTAACTAAAAAGAAAGTAATGAAAATTACTTATGAAGAAAAACATTCCTTGGAGGTTTAGGTTCACAGGGAAGGCTCCTCATGCAAAAACAGAGCTCTGGTCACTTGGTTCATTTCCTCACATTAGAGAATT
The DNA here is from genome assembly GCA_037355405.1 of Vitis amurensis. Lineage (NCBI taxonomy): Eukaryota > Viridiplantae > Streptophyta > Magnoliopsida > Vitales > Vitaceae > Vitis > Vitis amurensis. Next base: position 16,297,189 of record CM074679.1, read on the forward strand.
AACATATAGTCAATTCTCTAACCGGTGTTGTACAGATGCTTCCCTTTAATGGATTTCAACACTAATTCCCTCTCACTGATGCAACTTGCAATGGCTCGTGCCTCTCACCTAGCATTTTCCATTCAAGGTGATCATTAACCTTGGACTTCCCTTCTCAAGCTCGCAAGAGATAACTAATGGATGTTTTCTTGGAGTCCAAAAGCTTACCAAGTGTTGGCAATTCAGAAAATCCTACCTTCAAGTCACCTCCCAAAAGCTCGCAAGAGGTAAACTAGTGCATCTCCATGGACGGAGATCACTTGCCTTACTAAGTGTTGGCTCAGGTGAATTAAAGGTGTTTTAAGTTAACTAAAAAGATAGAAATCATTAATGGGTCACACTTTCTCTTCATTAATGGCTGAAACAACAAAACTACCAATTCTTGCATTTGGAACCTTTCCCGGCAACCTTAGCTCCAAGGAACTAAAAACCTAGCCACTCATTCTCTAAGGAAACTTCCTCAGAGCTTGTTTGGCTAGTAAGAAAAATTAAATAAATATATACAATCAAAACGAGTAGGTAAGGCAGAGCAAAGGCCCTGAATTTTACTTCCTTACAAAACTATACAAAGTTGTCTATGTACAAGCTTTCCATCCCTCTTCGTTTCTTTTTAATGGAAACTTAAAGCATTAAATATGGGTTTATTTACCCTTTGTTCTTGCTTAAAGACTAAGGAATCCTATGATAGGTGGGTTATAAGGAGAGTTTGGGGATTTAGACATCAAATATCTAAAGCAAAAAAATCTCAAAATGTTGGTCGCAAATATCGAGAAGCTTCAGAAGAATTTCACAACCGTGCAAGAGGGCTACAAAATTTCACAGCATGAAGGACACCATTTTGCAGCCAAAGGCTGATTTCGCAGCCCTGCGAAATTTGCCTTTAACTTGGAGTGATCGGATTCCAATGGTTGTAACTCCTTTATTTCAACTCTAAATCATGCACCGTTTGAAGCATTGGATTGCTAACTTCTCAAGCTTCAAAACGACATATAGTATGCATAAATTGAGCTCCAGGAAGTGCTCCAAAAGTGACTGACAGTGACTATCCTCTAGAATGCTTCAGGTAGATTTCTCTTTGCTTCCCCTCCTTGCATTCCGGATTTGCTTATGACAAAGGACTTTAAAGCTTCAAAGATTTGGTTCTTCATGTTTCTGAGCTTTCCATTGCTTTGCCATGGATTCCAAAGAACTCTCCTCAATCTTGGATTACTTTGGTGATCAAATTACTAACAAAAACATCAAAACTTACACAAGGTGATTAGAAATGATTGCAAAGGTCCTTAATATGTTAATTGAGTTAAAATGTAATAACTACTACTCAAAAGTGTTTAAAAGAGTTAATTACAAGCTATCAAATAGCACTTTTTGAGTAGTAATCAGATATAAAGTGGACGTGTGTGGTCCGAACCTTCCGGTGGCTAGTCGTCATCAGAGAATACTATGCATGTGGCTCTGCTAGCTGTCACCATATGGATTAACCCCTCCGGAGTGGTGGTAGTCTTGACTTTGATCTAGCTCAAGGCTCGAATCAATGCATCTCGATGAGTGTTGGAAGATGTCAGCAAGCTCCAAATGGAAATACAAGCTTGTGTGCTCTGTAACTGCCTCAGAATCTCATCATCCTTTTTCCTAACCTTATCGAGAGTAGATGTACCCTCTAAGGGTCTAGCAGCTATGGGAGGTGGTTGTCGCAATACCCTGCCCCCATGGAGAATATACTGCACATCTGGAGTTTGAGAAACATCATCATACGAAGTTTGAACCTCCTCAATATCCGGAATCAAAACGAAAAGTGTCGGAACACTATAATGTGGGAAAGTCAATGGCTCAATAGTGGTCGTCTGTACTAACGCTGCCTCATGAACTAGTTTGAATGGTGTAGGCATATGAGGGCCCAAAATCACTTGGCCTATCTCATAAATCCTGTATGATATTATGGGTTCTGGCTCTGACTCATCCCAACTCAACATGTGAATGTGATCGTCAAGCTCAGCGAAGTCGATGGAGTGCATGCTATTGGCCGGAGGGGGAACCGTGTGTGTAGTGTGAGCCAATAATGGGTTTGTGGTTACACTTGGCTAACCCAAGTGAACCAAACCCTGATCAATTAGATCTTAGATAGCATGTCTTAAAGCAGTACAATGATCTGTCTCATGTTCTGACCCCTAATGATATGCGCAGCGTATATCCATTCTGAATTGAGGCGAGACAAACTGAGACAATGGTTTGGGTGTGAGAGTCGTCAATAGTCCAGCCTTTGTGAGTTTCCGAAGAGCTTGGCTCAATGGCATACCCAGTTGTGAAAACTATCTCTGCGTCCTAAAAGCAAAAGGAGCAGAGGTTTGCTGAGCTCTAGGCCTGGGATAAGATGTTGTAGGTTTCACGGCAAACTGTGCTGCATAGCATGGCTACCCTATGGCAGAATATGAAACAAGAGGCTTCTCTATGCCCTGTGTGGCATGGTAAGGCAATGCTAATGTGGAAGGCATGTTGACCTGATCATATGACCATGAAGGTGCTCGTGGCCTATTGTTGAAGAGGATATGAAAGGCGAGTCTCAATGAGTTGTGGAATATGAGGATGACGCTTGGGAGGCCTCTAACTGGTAGAACTGATGGCACTCACATCAATCGATCTCTGTACTCCAGATGGTTTCTTCCCCTTAACATTAGTAGGGGAAGAATCTGTCCATAGACCTCTAGAAATACCATCCTCAACATCATATAGAGCCAAAATCAGAGAACCAAAGTCAGTAAAGGGTACCCCAACCACATGCCTAGCAATCCTAGGCTGCAGACTCCTCAAAACCATCTATATCTGATCTCTCTCTGATTATCTATCCACAATCTCGGCTATCTTCCCAAGCTAGTGGGAGATGAAGGAAGAAACGGACTCATCCAATCTCTATCTCATAGCCTCAAGTTCTCTCATCGAAACATCTACGATAGTATTAAATGAAAATTATCGCAAAAACTCTTGGGCCATGTCATCCCATGTCCTGCGCCATGAGGACTCTAAAGACGTGAACCAACGCTGGGCCGCTCCACTCAGAGACAGTATGAATAAGGTAATCATCTGTGACTCGTCCATTCTGTGGGCCCTCATCACTGTGCTGTAGAGTCAAAGATGGATGTGAGGACAATCACTGCCCGTGTACCTCTCAATGTCAGGCATCCTAAACTTGGTCAGTAGACTGGTCATCAACATACCCTCAAGATCATCCCAAACAGCCAAATCATCAAATACTCTCAACTGTCTCATACGCTACTCAATATGGTCTATACGTGCGTGAGCATCATCAATGATCATGATCTGAACTACTGTAGGTAGGGCAACCTCAGAATGACCATGCAACATATAAGGTGAGGCTTGAGGCACTATCAGAACAGGTGGTGGTGGTGGTGGTGGAGGTGGCAACGAGTCATGAGGTGTCTCATCCTGAACTATGGGCAGTCTAATTTACTGACTGCCTATCTCCTGTCTGAGACTAGCCAAGGCCTCTTGAATAGAAGCCATGGCGGCCGTAAACTGATCAACTGTGACAACCTACTGATCCATGTCTAATCTCTCTGAAAACTGAACTAATCTCCCCTTTACTCTAACTCAAGATGGCAAATTCAGACTGAGAACAAAATGTTGATCCTAGAACAGGAGAAATGGAATAAGAGTACGGTATAGGAAAAACACGAAAGAAATGATAATCTAAACTGAAACGAGTTAGGCGTTAAAGTGTAGATGGACTGTTCGACCGTAACTCAAACTCATACTAATCTCTGTGCACTCTCAACTAGAGACTAAAAGAGGGAGTATTGAATGTAAACTATGACCAAAGAGGCTCTGAAGGCCCTCAGATGCACCCACATGTAGGGAGGGAGTCCTAATTGAAGGATATACGGCTCAACCTACAAGGTCAAGATGGCTTTAAAAGGATAAGGATGGACTTTAAAAGATCCCTAGCAGAAGCGATCATACCATCCGGTGATACACAACCCTTTGCACGCCTCCGAAGAGATGAGGTGCTTCCATGCAAGGTGGTCATCACCTACACATATGCATTACCTCGACATCCTAGGGGGTTTCCTATGGTGAAACTTTCAAAAATCTCAACACTCAATAGTTAACTAGAGTGCATAGTGAGCAGTGTGGGTGCATCTGAAAACCCTATGAAGCTAAAACAGAAATATGAAACATATCGGTCGCACAAATATCCATGAAACCTAGCTCCGGGCTATACAGGTCTTCAATGATCGAACTCCAATCGACATCAATGTGTCAGTCTCCTCCTAAATGCTCCCAAACATCGATATAACTCGTCGCTAGACCCTACTCCTATCCTCTAGCTTGATTAGAGTAACAAACACACACAAGGCCTCACACTTGCAATAGTGAGAGCCGAAATGAAGGAAATGACCGAAACTAGAGGGTTGAAGGTAAAGGGATAAATGTGCGACCCACACAAACAAGCGGCATGCAATCACACAGAAGAGGGCAGTCATGCGACATACAATCAAACAAAGTACAAATATATCACTCATGTCCACATACAAGCTATGGCAATCAAGATAAATAACGATACAGACATCATGCTCAAAGATGATCAAGATAACACACAAACCAAATAATCAACACATCTAGTCAAATGATATACAACAATGAATCTATACATGTGAGGTGATCAGAACAATCATAGCAAAATCAAAGTCACTATGCTAAGATAGGTAAGATAATCAATCAACACAATCAACATGTCAATGTCCCAAATGGATATAGCAATGAAACAAAGAAGAAATCACTACATCAAAATCCTCAATCAAGATAATCAATTAGCATTTCAATGTCCCAAATGAATACAATAACCAAGCATACATCAAGGATAAGGATATCAAGAGCTCTCAACGTGCAATCAATAGTCAAGTGAATCGAAACACAAAGAAAGATAGGTACCCACTGATCGACCAATCGAACACCACACTTGCCTCATCTTAAGTTCAAGCTTGACCCACTAAATCCTTCCTAGTGGAGTCGCCATTTTGTGGATCCCGCATTTTAGCTCATGCGCTTCCACTCTATGGCGAACTCGTTTTTTATTTGAAAAAAATGATTTATTGTTTAGCAAATGACTTGGAGTCGCCACTTATTTTTGTTTTATTTTTAAAGGGTAAACAAAATAAAAAAACCTAAATGTGACTCCTTATTTGGAAAAGACAGTTTGTGAGAAACCAAATACAGGTTCGGGGGTCAGGTTACTTATCGAGAAAGTACGATAAAAGACCGTAACACCCCTCTAAGTCCCTAAAAATGGGTCTCTACTAAATAAGGTAAGGCAGATGTGGCAATTGATGAGGAAATCAATGGATACCAGTGAAATAATCAAATAATAAAGTGTATCATGCATTGGAATAAGCGACGTGGGAATGAGATCGTACCTTAGCAGCAATTAATAGTGTGCTATCATGAAAATAAGGTTAGCTGAAGTATAAAATTATCATATGCATAACAAAGAGCAAGAGGAAGATCGATCAATATTCATTAAGCATAACAATTGGCAATCAAAAAAGAAAACTCATATGTAGGGCCCCCACCAAAGCCCAATTTATTTTGCATGAATTAGTTTAAAAAATTCAGTTATTTTGGAATTAAGAAAAATTCATTCTTACTTATTTAACAATCAAGAGGAACGAAAAAATTATTTTAAAATCAAAGAAAAAATTATGAAGGTGCTTGCCTGAAAGAAAAAGACAACAAGTTTATTAAAAACGGGATTTTTGGTGACCCTGAACCTTAAGGAAAGATGAAGAGTGGTAGAATTAAAGAAATATTTGAAAACCGAAGTGAAATCAAAATTATTTGAAAGAAAACTAAAGTTTTGGGAATTTATTCAAAAATTGAAAGCTCAAAAATTATTTGAAATTTGACGTTTTGGGAATTAAATTTGAAAGAAATTGGAATTTTGAAAAATATTTGAGAATTGGAGTTTTGAAGATTAAGTTTAAGAATTAGAATTTTGGAAATTAAATTTGAAAGAAATTGGAATTTTGAAAATTATTTGAGAATTGGAGTTTTGAAGATTAAGTTTAAGAATTAGAATTTTGGAAATTAAATTTGAAAGAAATTAGAATTTTGAAAATTATTTGAGAATTTGAGTTTAGGATATTATTTGAAGATGGTATTTAAAAATAAATAAATGAATAAAATAATAATAATAATAATAATAATAAACAAATGTGAAAATTGGAATTTTGAAGAATTATTTAAAGATGGAATTTTAAAAATAAATAAATAAATAAAATAATAATAATAACGAAAATCATAATTATTAAATAAATAAATGTGAAAATTGGAATTTCGGAAATTAGGAATTAAATTTGGAAATTGGAATTTGGAAGGATTATTTAAAGATAGAATTTTAAAAATAAATAAATAGAATAATAATAATAACGAAAATAGCAACGATTAAATAAATAAATGCGAAAATTGGAATTTTGGAAATTAGGAATTAAATTTGGAAATCGGAATTTTGAAGGATTATTTATAGATGGAATTTTAAAAATAAATAAATAGAATAAGAATAATAACAAAAATAACAACGATTAAATAAATAAATGCAAAAATTGGAATTTTGGAAATTAAGAATTAAATTTGGAAATCGGAATTTTGAAGGATTATTTAAAGGTGAAATTTTAAAAAAAAATTAAAAAAAAAATAGAATAATAATAATAACAAAAATAATAATGATTAAATAAATAAATGTGAAAATTGGAATTTTGGAAATTGGGAATTAAA